>WBZZ01002835.1:0-44897 GCA_019918135.1 Paulinella micropora
CGCCGCCGAGCCTCGAGGCTGGTTCCAGCAACAGCAGCAGCAACAGCAGCAGCAGCAGCAGCAGCGCTTGGCCCCGCCAGCCCCAGTACCCGACGACCTACTCTCTTCTCCTGCCCCACTCTCCGCTCCCGTTCTGTCCGCCCCTGTGCCCGACTCACTGGCCGCGCCGCCTGCTTCCTGCTGCCCGCCGTCGGGGAAGTGCACGCCGAGCTCGTGGTCGCCCTGCTGCCCGGAGTGGACGTGTCGGCGTCGCTGCACACGACGGAGCTCGCCCGCGCCCCAGCCTCGGCGGAGAAGCGGCCGACGCTGGAGCAGGCGCTGGACGCCCTCGTGCCCTCCTGTGTGCTCAAACTGCTGGCCTTGGCCGTGCGCCCGGCCCGGGGTCCACCTGCAGTGCGGCTGGCAGGCCTACCGGGGCGGGCGGCTGCTGCTGCGCGGCCGTTTGTCGGACAGGCCGCCGCTAGGCCGCGAGCTGCCCGGCGGCGCACAACTGGCCCGTAGGCTGAAGCAGCGCCTGGGCCTGCTGCTCCGTTTCGAGGAGGCCCTAACCTCGCTGTTGGCCCAGCACCTGAGCGTGCCAGAGGTGTGCGCGCGCCTGCTCGAGGCAGACCCAGAGCTGGCCCGGGCCACGGACCTGTCCTATGCCATCTCGGCCGGCGCCGCGGCCACGCGCCGGCCGGCTAGGTTCCAGCCGGGCTGGGACTTCCGGCGCGCGAGACCAGGGAACACTCCGGCCCCTGTCTCCCCGGCGGGGCCAAGCAGACTAGTCTAAGGCCTGCAGCCAAGCCGGGCAGGAGGGGGGAAGGCCGTCGTGACTTCGCCGAAGCCGGAGTAGGAGGTAGGGGGCTGCGTTTCGCCACGCCGCCTGTGTACAGTTTCAGTCAGTCTTTAAAATACCCGTAGGCCAGCCAAGAGAAAAAAACCGGAGGCGTCGGCGCCGGCCGGCTAGAGGGGAGGGGGGGGGGAGATTGCTAGGTCCGGGCCGGGGCCCACCGGCCCCACGAAACCTGCCAGCCGGGTGGCGCCGGCCGGGGCCGGCGGTCGCCGGCCGTGGGGCTTCGGAGCGGGGGAGTCAGCTCCCTTGCTCTTCCTCCTCTCCCCCGCGGCCCGGGTCCCCGCGGTCCGTGTTCCCGCGGCCCGTGTCCCCGCGGTCCGGGTCCCCGCGGCTCGTGTCCCCGCGGCTCGTGTCCCCGCGGCTCGTGTCCCCGCGGCTCGTGTCCTCGCGGTCCGTGTCCCCGCGGCTCGTGTCCTCGCCGGGGGGAGTGCAGCGCACCGCGCCGGGCGGCGGGCCGGGCGCCAGGCCCGCCCGCCACTCGCGGTAGTCGCGGACCTGGTCGTACCAGAGCTCGCGGTACTGTTCGTCGGCGGCGGCGGGCCCGGCGCCGCGCAGCGCGCTGGACTCGTCGCGCACCCAGCCCCACGGCAGCGCGAGGCCCACCGGCACGGCGGCCAGCACAAGCACGAGCACGGCGGACGGGGGGTGCAGGTCCAGCAGGCGGTCGGTCCCCACGAACCACGGCCAGGGCGACAGGTAGGCCGCCAGCGGCACCAGGGCGCACGTGCTCCAGAACAGGGACCACAGCGCCACGTAGCACTCGGTCACGTGGCGGACGTACCACGGCAGCGGGGTGGAGGGCGGCGCCGGCGCGCGGGCGGCTTCCGCGTCGTCCCCGGCGGCCGCCGGCCCCGGGCGCAGGCAGGAGGCCGACGCGGCCGTGCGCTCCAGCTCCCGGAGGCCCGCGTCCCCCCACGCGTTCTGGTACAGGCGCAGCGCGACCCGGGCCGCCAGCGGCACGCACAGCAGCCAGGACAGCAGGCTGCCGGCGCCCAGGGCCAGGAGCAGGCACCCCAGGGCCCGGGCGTCCCAGCGCACGAGCAAGGACAGCGGGCCCGTGAGCAGGGCCGGCACGAGGGCGACCGTGCCCAGCACGCAGCAGCAGGCCGACCAGCAGCACAGGCGGTCCAGCTGCTCGCGGTAGCACCGGACCAGCGGTCGCTCCGCGGCCGCGCCCCACGCCCGCGCCGGCCCCCAGCACGCGCCGGTGCCGACCGCCCGGACGGACAGGAGGCCGAGGAACAGGAGGCGCAGCCAGTGCAGGGACAGGTTGCGGCCGAGCGCCAGCCGCCGGAAGTCTCGCTTGACCACGCGCCATTCGCGGCACTCGGCCTCCAACGCCGCGTCGTCCGGGGCGCCGGCCGCCGCCAGCTCGCGCCGCAGCTCGGGCCTGGCCGCGAGCGGGCGCGGCAGCGCCCAGCAGGTCTGGCGCGCGATCTCCTCCCGCACCAGCCGCGCGCCCGCCAGCAGGCGCAGCCCGGGCGCCGGGGCGGGGGGCTCCGCCGGGCCCACCGCGCGCGCCGCCTCCTGGGCCAGGGCCAGCACCCGCCGCAGGTCGGCCGGCATGGAGCCCTCCGGGCTGGCCGGGTGTGCCGCGGCGATGATGAGCAACCAGGCGGGCCCGAGCGGGTCGCCGCCCCACAGCGCCTCCAGCCACGTCAGGGGGTCGGCCGTGGTCAGGTTGGGCAGCGCGAGCCGGGCGCACCCCGCCGAGCTGTTGGCGCGCGGGCAGGCCCAGGCACAGCTCAGGCCCGTGGTCCGGTCGGTGTACCACACCCACGTGCGCCCGGCCCCGGCCGCTCCCAGCGGCAGGTGGAAGCTGGTGCGCGCGGGGGCGGCCTGGTGCGGGTACCAGGCGTGCCGGTACACCCACGGGGGGTCCGGGCGACCTCTGCCACCGCCGGCCAGGGGACGGCCAACGAGGGACAGTCGCCGGCGCCCCACAGGTCGCGGGCCCAGGGCGGCAGCGAGGCTAGCTCGGCGGGCGCGGCGGCCCAGACCTCGAGCCGCCAGGGCGCGGCGTCCGACGAGTGGCCGCCGGCGCTCTGCGCCAGGACCCACTGCAGGTCCTCGCGCAGGCCGGCCAGGCTGTGCGGCGGCAGCAGGGGCGGCCCGCCCCAGAACAGCCACGCGACCAGGCACAGGTGCTGCACGGCCGAGTACATGAGCATCGCGCCGACGAACAGGCGCAGCTGCGCCAGGGAACCCACGTACCGGATCAGCAGGTACACCGACGGGGTGGCCTCGTCCGCTTGCGCCGACCAGTCCTCGTGCACGTCCAGCCAGCACAGCATCTCGTACAAAGCCAGGTAGCGGCTGCCGTTAGCGACCAGGGCCAGCAGCAGCAGGGCGGGCGCGTTGTACTGGAACATGAAGGTCTCGCAGAAGGTCACCAGGAACAGCAGGTACGTCAGGCCCGGGGCCCCTTCCCGGTACAGCCACGAGTGCACGTAGCGCACGTCGTAGTGCCCGACGCCGCACGCGGCCCGCCACGACGCGGGCAGGCGCAGGCACAGGCACAGGAACAGCAGCCCCAGGCCCTGGGCCACACACCACAACACCGCGGCCGCGAGCCAGACGACCTCGGCCCCCGCCGCGCTCCCCGGCGCCGTCCGCGCGAGCAGGATAGCCGTAAACAGGGTCCACGCCCCCAGTGCGGTCCCTTGGTACCGACAAAACCGCCGCAGGTGCAGGGGCGCTCGTTTGGCACACTTGCTGGTACATGCGCCGCCGCGACACTCACGCTGGTTTTAACTAGGCAGCCCGGGCGCGAGCGGCAGCGAGCGGCCAGAACCCGGCCGGGGGAGAGGCCGTCCCTCCCCCGCGTGGGAGGGGAGGAAGAAGAAGGGGGGTGGTCCGGCCAGCGGCAGCCCTCGCCCCCCCTGGCGGCCCCACGGCTCCGCCGACGGGAGAGGGAGGCCCCCCGGACGGACACCAGCCGGCGCGCACCGGCCAGGATCTCCTCCCCCCCCCCCCCCCCAAGTCCTGGCCGTGCACCCGGGGCCATGGCCTGGGACGGCGCAGTGTCCGCAGGCGTCAGCCACCGGCCCCTGGCTGTGCCGGACGTGGTGGTCACTCCGGTCCGAGGAGGCTCTCGCTACGACGGCACCCGGCTGCACCGGACAGGGCGTTTTAAACTCCGGTGCTCCTAGCTCCGGCTGCCGGGCTACGGTTTTTGGCTGGCCTTTCTTTTTTTAATCAGACAGACTAGCAGAACTTGGTGGCTCAGAGCGCAATCACGTGGCTACCTTCGAACGGGTTGCGGGCGGTGGCTACCCAGCCCTGAAACCGGCCTCCCCACTGGGTCTGCACGAGTTCTTCGCTAAAGGCAAAAGCCAACGGCGCCAGTCGAGGCCCTTCATACTCGAGCACTTGCCAGATCAGCTGCCGGTGGAAGGGCCGCGCGTTCCACTCGAGGTACCGCACCAACGCGGGCGCCCACACGAACGAGGCTTGCTCCGCCACGGGGCGGGGGACCCCCTCCACTTCCAGGTAGCTGCCGTCCGCCTGCCTCGCGAGCTCGACGCCCTGGCGCGAGTACTGGCAGCCCTTGACGGCCCGCAGCACCGAGCCGTCGCCCAACGCGTGGCTCAACGCAGCGCCCACCTCTACTTCGCTGCCGAGGCCCGTGACCGCGCTCACCACCCCATTCCCGAGGAGGACGAGCGTCTGGGGTGACCACCACTGCAGCGGAGCGCGGAAGCGCCTGCTCGGGCAACACAGCGGCCCGAGTGGTGGCGGGATCTGCCCGGCCGGTCGTGGCCTGGCCGCGGCGGTGAAGCCCAGCCTGCCGCACGGCAGCCGGACCCTGAGTGACCTCCACTCGTGGTGCGCCGACAGGAACGAGGGAGCGTGGGCGGCCAGCAGCTTGTGTGTCAGGACCAGGAGTTCTCGTGCGTCACAGTGCCGGGCCAAGTACCACGCGACGGCCTCGCTGTGTACGTACACGTGAATAGCGCCCCACTCGTCCTCGGGGCCCCCTTCGGCCACGTACAGCCCCCCCGCCTCCTTGCGCAGTCGCTGCCCGGCCGGCGAGAGCCAGCCCGGGAACAGCGTGGGCAGGCGGGCCACCTGCGCCGGGGCGAATAACGCGGTCAGGGTGCGTTCGGTAAACAGCTCGTCGTCACGCCCGGTAGCAAACACGCTGCGCACCCGGCCCTGCTCCCACCACACGGGCTCGTCCATGGCGGCGAACAGGCGCTTGAGCAACACGAAGTTGTACAGCCGGGAGTCACGGTAGCAGCCCGGGAGGAATTGCACTGCGTGGTGCCAGCTCTGGCTCACGAGCGCGAGCGTCCCCACCACCCGGCGGTTGGCCAGCCGTGGCTCTGGCCGAGCCGGCGCGGCTAGGTGTACGACAAACGCCAAGAGGTGGCGCAGCAGATCGGTGCCGAGGGCGCGGAACCCAGCGCCGCCGGCACGGCTGGCGGTCGGGGAGGTGGCGCTGGTCGGCGCAGCGTACGGGTGGAAGCGGTGCGGCTGGCGGCGGGGTGTGGTAGGTCTAGGCATGGTTGTACTTGGTGGCTTCGTGCCGTCACCTTTTGTGCCAGCACCACGACGGGGCGCAGCCGGGTGGGAGGGGGCACGCGCCCCCTCCTCCTCGCGCGCCAGGTGCGCGCGCGGCGTCATTGCGCGAGCGGCACCAGGTGCACGCCCACCAGTGCAGGTGTGCGCCGCCTGTCGCGCCCCCCCCCTCGCGCCGCCGCGGCGCGCGTGGCACCGTGTGCGCGCGCACCGGTGTGGGTGTGCGCCGCCTATCGCGCGCGCGGCGCCCCCCCCCCCCCTGGCGCCGCCGCGGCCTCGCCACTGCCGGGTACCGTCCCTACGGGTAACAGAGCACGTCGAGGCGGAGCCGGGCGGGGAGGAGGACTGGAGCCGGAGGCTTGCTTGGAGCAATACCTCTCTACACTGAGAGCCTCGAGGTCGACGGGCGCGTGGCAGAAGGGACGGACGGCTGTGCACTCAACACGAAGCCTGTTCTAGGCTAGGCCCGGAGTTGTCGAGCATGGGCAAGCTGCTGAGCCGGACGTGTCCCTTCCCCCCCCAAGATGGCACACGAGGTTATCGCAACCGGCCCCCCTCCCCTGGCTGTACCGGACGTGCTTGGACCGGAGGTAGCAACGGGCTCCCGCTACGAACGCACCCGGCCCCCTGCTGTACTGGACAGGGCGTTTTTTAAACTCCGGTGCCCCTAACTCCGGCTGCCGGGCTACAGTCTGGGCTTGGCCTTTCTTTTTTAATGAAATAGAGAACTTGGTGGCTCAGAGTGCAATCAGAGTGCAATCACGTGGCTACCTTCGAAAGGGTTGCGGGCGGTGGCTACCCAGCCCTTAAACTTGCCCCCCACTGACTCAGCACGAGTTCTTGGCTAAAGGCAAAGGCCAGCGGCGCCAGCCGAGGGCCTTCATACTCAAGCACGTCCCAGATCAGCTGCTGGTGCCAGGGCCGCGCGTTCCACTCGAGGTACTGCACCAACGCGGGCGCCCACACGAACGCGGCTTGCTCCACCACGGGGCGGGGAGCCCCGCCCACTTCCTGGTAGCTGCCGTCCGCCTGCCTCACGAGCTCGACGCCCTGGCGCGAGTACTGGCAGCCCTTGACGGCCCGCAGCACCGAACCGTCGCCCAACGCGTGCGTCAGCGCCACGCCAACACCTACCTCGCTGCCGAGGCCCGTGACCGCACTCACCACCCCGTGGCCAATAAGAACGAGCTGCTGTGGCGACCACCACTGTAGCGGAGCGTGGAAGCGCCTCCGCGGGACGCGCAGCGGCCTGGGGACCCGCGGCGGCCTGGGGGCCGCGTTCTGGCCGGCCGGCCGCTGCCGGGCCGCGGTGGCGGAGCCCAGCGTGCCGCACGGCCACCGGACCCTGAGCGACCTCCACTCGTGGTGCGCAGACAGGAACGAGGGCGCGTTGGTCGCCAGTAGCTGTTGCGTCAGGAACAGGAGTTCTTCCGCGTCACGGTGCCTGGCCAGGTACCAGGCGACTGCCTCGCTGTGTACGTACACGGTAGTAGTCGCGCCGTCGGCCTCCTCGAAGCGCCCCTCAGCCACGTACAACCGCCGCGCTTCCCGGCGCAGCCGCTGCCCGTCCGGCAAGAGCCAGCCCGGGAACAGCGTCGGCACGCGGGCCACCTGCGCCGGGGCGAATAACGCGGTCACGGCGCCCTCGGCCAGCAGCTCGTCGTCGCGCCCGGTAGCAAACACGGTGCTCACGCGGGCCGGTTCCCACCACCCGGGCTCGTCCATGGCGGCGAACAGGCGCTTGAGTAACACGAAGTTGTACAGCAGGGAGTCACGGTAGGAGCCCGGGAGGAATTGCACGGCGTGGTGCCAGCTCCGGTCCACGAGCGCGAGCGTCCCCACCACCCGGCGGTTGGCCAGTCTGGGCTCCGGCCTAGCCGGTGCGGCTAGGTGTACCGCGAACGCCAGGATGTGGCGCAGCAGGTCGGTGCCGAGGGCGCGGAACCCAGTGCCGCCAGAGCGGCTAGCGCTGGCGGTCGGTGCGGTCGCGGCCGGTGCGGTAGCGCTCGGCGCAGCGTACGGATGAAAGCGGCGCGGCTGGTGGCGGGGCTTGGTGGCCTTCTTAAGCATAGCTGTGTTGGGGTACTTGGACTTTGTGCAAGGAGATCCTTTGTGCCAGAGCCACGGCGGTACGCAGCCAAGAAGGGGGGCGCGCGCTCCCCGGCGTGCGCCCGTCGCCGTGCGCCACCATGAACGCGCGCGCCGACAGACATGGGTAGGGGGGCGCGCCGCATGTGACCGCGCGCGCGTGGTCATGTGGGGGGGGGGACGACGCGGCGCGCGCCGTCGGGGAGAGGGCGCCCACACACGGCCATGTGAGCACGCACGCGCGGTCACGCGGACGAGGAAGGGGGCGGCGTCGTCGGGGGCCCTTTGCTGCCGGCCGGAGAATTCGGGCCGGCCGCCGCTGCTGCGCCGAGCGGCCCGGAGCTAGGGTGCACAACTTGGTGGTTTTTATTGAAAAGACTGAATCCTGAATCAGAATAGTCCTCCCTAACGCGGGCCTGGCTTGCTCTCTCGGCGCGGGACTGCTAGCTCAGCCGCGGGGGTGGCCGGCCGCCGCGGCTGCGCCGAGCGGGCCGTGCAGGCGGAACAGCCAGAAACACATGGTGCCCGACGGCCGGTAGTCGAGCAGCGACGCCCGCCAGCCCGCCCCCCTCAGCAGGGCACCGAGCTCGGTGCTGTAGACCGCGCGCGTCAGCTCCAGCTCACCAGCGTGGCCGGTCAGCCATTCCAGCGCGCCGCGCCCGCCAAAGAACGTCAGCGCTAGCAACGAGCCCGGCCGGGGGTCCAGGTGAGCTAGCAGCCGGCGGATGGCACGTGTGTTGCCGTGCAGCATGTTGCAAAAATCCAGATACGCTACGTCCCAGCCGGGGCGGCCGGCGGCCCTGACTGCAGCAGCGCCTCCAGGGAGCGGCGGTGGACGCGGACGCCTGGCAGAGCCAACCGCTCGAGCTCGTCGCACGTCTGCGGACAGAAGTTGGGGACGTCGGCCGACAGCGCCACGCCCAGCTCCTGCGCCACCTGCCCCAGCGCCCGGCAGCTCGCTCCCTCGGCCGCATCGAGCACTAGCGCCCGCAACGTCTGCCCCCGTACCCGCACCAACTCGCGCGCGTGGTGAGCCAGGCTGGCGTTGCAGGCCTCCTTGAAACTAGGGTCTCGGTCCCCGCTGAACGACTCTGGCCGATCCCGGGCCTGGGCGGCCGGCGCGACCCCTTCCAGCCGCTCGGCCGCCTGGCGTAGCTCGGCGTCCAGTAGCGGGACCGGCACGTACTCGCTCTTGCCCTTGTATTTGCCGGGCCCACGGTACACGACTTCGGCGTACAGCACCCCCTCCAGCAGCCTGGCGCGGTGGCCCACTCGGTACTCGCTGGCGTGGTACCGCACGGCCCGGAGCCTGCCCTCCAGCACCGCGCGGGAGATGAGGGGCGTGCCGTTGATGACTTCCCAGCCCAGGAACCAGGCGGCGTCGCTGTCGCTGTGCAGCCGCTCGTCGGCCCAGGTGACGCACAACCCCTCGGCGCGGCCCCCGAGCCGGGCCTGCTCTTCGGCCTCCGCATCGGACGCGTACCATGTGGGCTTGTACGACACTACCAGCGGCGGGCTCGCGCCGCCTGGCCGAGGATCGCCTCCGTCGCGTAGGTCCTGCAGCTCTGACCCGTGGGCCCAGGCGCCCGCGGGGCGGAGCCTCCTGTTCTTGCGCGGTGGCTGGGGTTTGCGCCCGTGGGCCGCCGCGGCGCGAGGACGCTTGGCGGTGGCCGCCGCGGCGCGAGGACGCTGGGCGGTGGCCGCCGCCGGGACGCTGTTGGTCGGTGGGCTAGCTTGCATGTCTGTTGAGCGCGGTGGGCGAGGACGAATTGTGAGTGGGGGTAAGCGTGCCAACCACCTCGCCCTCGCACGGGCTGGCGCGCGCCCGGGGTCACGGGCGGCCTGGCACACTCCCCCCCCCCCCCCCCGTACACACACAGGCGCGCCAGCCCGCGGGGGTGGCTCGGCGTGCGCCTGGGGGCGCGTCCACCCGAGAGCGAGAGAGCCACAGGAGCGACAGCACGGCGGGCTGCGCCAGCCGGCGGCCGGCGGCCGGCGGGGGGGGGGGGGGGGGGCGCCGCCTCCCTCCACACGCACGCCAGCCCGTGCGTGTGGAAGGGGGGGGGGGGCCTGGCGCGCGCCGGCCGGCGCGTCCATCCGAGGGAGAGAGAAGGACAGGGCGACCGAGCGGTGTGGTGCGCCGGCGCGCGCGGGCCTGCCGCCTCTCCCCCCCCCCCCCCCCCCCCCCCCCGCCACGCACCCTCGCCCCCCGCCACGCGGCTCCCGCCCGCCACGCGGCACCCCCCCCCCCCCTCGCGCCCCCTCCCACCGCCTTCCTCTTCCCCCCGCCGGCCCCTCACCGCGGGAAGGCGAGCCACGGGGGGCCTGCTCCTAGCTTCTCCCTCGTGTGCGCCGGTGCACGCCCAGGTTGTGCGCCATGAGCAGCGACGGCAGCGGTAGCGTGGCCCAGGCCACCGCCCCCCCGGCGTATACGCACGTCAAGCTGCTGGTAGTGGGCGATTCCGGGACCGGTAAAACGAGCCTGCTGCAGCGCCTGGCCAGGGACCTGGCCCCCCCGAAAGCATGTGTACGCCGACCCTCGGAGTGGTGCGCCACGGCAGGGTCAGCGCCGGCAGGCCCGCGAACGCGCGGCTGGCGTTGCGTAGGCTGCGCGTGTTCCAGTCTTGTGTGCCGCGCAGACCCAGCAGGCCAGTGGAGTTCTCAAACAGGCCGACCGCCGACTCGGCGCCGGACACGTTGAGCCCATAGCTCAGGTCCGGCACCGGAGTGGCGAGGCCCGCGAAGCTGTAGTCCCAGACGCGCACGAGCCCCGCGTCCGCCAGCGTGGCGAGCGAGGGCACGTACGTCAGGCCCGGCGCCGCGTACAGGTGGTAATAGCCGCTCGTCTCGTGGAAGCGCAGCTCCCTCCACCGCCTCACGGCGCGCAGCCGCAGGCCGGCGGGCGCCGTGGCGTGCCAGGCCGGCGTCAGCGCCCACGACCGTGAACGACGTCGGGACGGCCCCGGCCTGGGCCTGGCGGCGGCGGCGCGCCGGCGCGGCGGGCGGCCACAGGGGCCACACGAACGTGTCGTGCGGGGCCGCCGTTTCAAGCTCGAGCACCGTGGCGCCGCCGGGGCACACGACCGAGGGGCACGCCTCCTCTTGGGTCGGGCACTGGAGCGGGTACGGGCACCCGGCGCCGGCGGCCCGCAGCCAGCCGAGCAGGAGGAGCCACGTGCGCCACAGCCGGTGGGCGGGGTCAAGGTGCATCTCTTCCTCTTGTGCGGGCGTAGTCTTGCCCAGTGTTTGAGGATATTGGGGCGGCGGCTCGGGCGTGGCGCCCGCGCCGGGGCCGCGCCGGCCCGGGGAGGGAGAGGGGAAGGAACGGAGAAAACAAGCAGGAGAGGAGACCGGGGGAGGAGAGCGAGCCAGGGGTACAACCCCCTCGCCGCTCCATCTGGCCACTCGCAGTGCCTCTCGTCTACTCTCTGGGCCCCGGCGAAGGACCCAAGAAAAAACGCCGTCGAATCATGGCTCTTTAATCAGGACAGGAACCGGGGGAGCCCCTCCCCCGCGCGCTGGCCGCGGCCGTGCCCCCCAGGCAGGACAATCGTTGCTGCTGCCGCCGGCAGGCGCGTCTACTGCTGACAGCAGCTCTGGCGGGCGGCGTCCTCGCCCGCCGGGCTGGCTAGGTCAATGGTCTCGCCGGGGTCGGCGGGACGCGGCCGCCCCAGCTCCCGGTCCACGTAGGGATACAACATGCCTAGCAACTTGCTCTGGGGGTCTTGGCGCGCTGGTCCAGAGCGCCCGCTGGCCAAAGGTGGCCAAGACGGCTTCTGCCTGTTGTTGCACCTCGTCGGCGTGGTGGGCATGAATTTTATCTTGCTTGCAGCCCACGAGTACGATTTGGCAGTGCGGGGGCAGTTTGCCCTTGGCCTGCTGCACCCAGTTAGCAAACAACGATTTGAGGGCGCCCGGCTTGCTCATGTCGTAGCACAGCAAGGCCACGTCGGTGTTCTGCCAGTACTGGTTCACCATGGTGTAGTAGCGATCCTGTCCCGCCATGTCCCAACACCACAGCTTGACAGGACAGCTCGACCTGTCGCGCTGGGACACCGCCCTGCTCGAGGACGTGAGCGAACTGTTGGCGGGCGGCTCGGCGCTCACGTGGACGGGGGTCGACGGCTGGACGTCGCTGCCGAGCCTGTCGCGCTTCGACGAACTGTTCCGGGGCGTGGGCAGCGACTTCCGGGAAGCGCTCACCGGCTGGTCGACGCCCGCGCTCGCGCCGGGCTCGGTCGACTGCTCGCGGCTGGCGCGGTACACGGCGCTCGGCCAGGCGCACTGGCCCGCCGCGTGCTCGCGCTCGCTCTTCCTGGCGCTCGTGCGCACGAGCTACCCTAACGCAGTCGCCACCCTGGCGCTGTCGCCCACGGCCGGCCCGGGCCAGAGCGGCACGTACTGCGTGGACTGGGGGGACGGTTCCACGCCCGGCGCTTGTAACCACACTAACGGTGCGACGTGCAACCACACGTACGCGGGCGCCGGCGACTATTGGCTGCGCCTGAGCGGCCGCGTGGACGGGCTGTGGTACGTGACCGGCGCGCAGGTCGTGGAAGTGGTCATGTGGGGCGACGTGCAGCTGTACCACCCCGTCGGCAGCACGACGCCTCTCTTCGCTCCCCCCAGCACCACCGCGCCGGGCGCGCTGCGCTACCTGGCGCCGGCTCGCGCGCGCTGCGGGGCGTCGCGCCCGAGTACCTGCTGTACCAAATGAGTGAGTTCGTGGGCGACGCGCGCGACTGGGACTGGTCGTGGCTCACGCCCGCTACGCACCCCCAGGGCTTCCACCGCCTTTTTGCTTTCTGCGATAAGTTCAACCAGGACCTCGGCGGCTGGAATACGAGCGGCGTCGCCAGCCTCGAACGCACCTTCTGGCGTGCGTCGGCCTTCAACGGTAGCGTCGAGAGCTGGGACACGAGCCGAGTCACCAGCCTGGCTTACACGTTTTGGGGTGCCAGCGCGTTCAATCGACCCCTCGGTGCCTGGAACGTGGGCAGAGTCACGACCATGGCGCTTGCTTTCGGGAAGGCGTTTGCCTTCAACCAGCCGCTGGGCGCGTGGAACACTTCGTCCGTCACAAGCCTGAACAACGTTTTCGCGGACGCCCGAGCTTTCAACCAAAACATCAATGGCTGGAACACTAGCAAGGTGTCGGACATGTACTCAGCCTTTGCCTGTACGGCCTACACGTGCGCCTTCAACCAGCCCCTGGGCGCCTGGGATGTGTCGGCCGCCGCTGCAGCAGAAGGTTTCTACGACATGTTTAGCGGCAACTGCGTCTTTGATCAGAATCTCACTAGCTGGAACCTAGCCGCGTCGCCGCTAGGTGCAGGCACGTGCACCCTCATGTTCCAAAGTAGAGGCACCATCATCAATGGGTATGGCAGCGGCATCCAGAAGAGCAACCTGCCGAGCTTGTGTAGTGGCTACGTCCGCGGATGTGGTAAGGCCTAGCAGTAATGGCTGGTGGCGGACCGGCCGCGGCGCGCGGGCTGCTTGCGCCCTAGCGGAGCTGCTCGCGAGGAGACGCGAGAGAGCAGACTCGGGTTGATGCGACAGCTTAAATAAAAAAAGGGTGCGTCGTCCGAAGCATCGTAACACAGTCTCCATAAAATGTAAGGAAATCTGGTACAGGCTGAGGGCTCAGCACAGCCATACGCCGGCGCCGGGGGGGCGGGGGGGGACGCTACAAGACAGGGCCGGACGAGAGGGGGCGGGGAGTCTGCGGTCGGCCGGCAGGGGGGGGAACGCGCTGCCTGCTCCCCGAGCAGGCCCCCCCCCTCTCCTGCCCTGGCTCCCTCTCCTGTTATTCTCCGCCCCTCCCCGGGCCTCCCCGCCGGCGCGGCCCCGGCGCGGGCGCCACGCCCGAGCCGCCGCCCAATATCCTCCAAGCCGCCCAATATCCTCCAATACTGGGCAAAACCACGCCCGCACAAGAAGAAGAGATGCACTTCGGCCCCGCCCGCCGGTTGTGGCGCCCGTGGCACCTCCTCCTGCTGTGCGGGTGGCTCCGGGCCGCCGGCGCCGGGTGCCCGTATCCCTTGCAATGCCCGACCCAAGAGGAGGCGTGCCCCTCGGTCGTGTGCCCCGGCGGCGCCACCGTCCTGGAAATCACGACGGCGGCCCCGCAGGACACGTTCGTGTGGCCCCTGTGGCCGCCCGCCGCGCCGGCGCGCCGTCGCCGCCAGGCCCAGGCCGCCGTCCCGACGTCGTTCACGGTCGACTGGGGGGACGGCTCGCCCCCCACGCAGTGCTTGGACGCCGGCGCCGCGCCGTGCGCGCACACGTACGCCGCCCCCGGCCGGGTACACGGTGACGGCCGACCCCGGCGGACGCTACCCCGTGCGCGGCTGGGCGCTGACGCCCGCCTGGCACGCCACGGCGCCCGCGGGCCTGCAGCTGCGCGCCGTGAGGCGGTGGGGGGAGCTGCGCTTCCACGAGACGAGCGGCTACCACCTGTACGCGGCGCCGGGGCTCACGCACGCCCCCTCACTTGCCTTTCTGCAGGACGCCGGGCTCGTGCGCGTCTGGGACTACAGCTTCGCCTGCCTCACCACTCCTGCACCGGACGTGAGCTACGGGCTCAACGTGTCGGGCGCCGAGTCGGTGGTCGGCATGTTCGAGAACTCCACTGGCCTGCGCGGCCTGGGCGGTACACAAGACTGGGATACACACAGCCTGCGCAACGCCAGCCGCGCGTTCGCGGGCCTGCCGGCGCTGACGGAGTTCGACCTGTCTCGCTGGGACACCGCCTTGCTCGAGGACGTGAGCGAACTGTTTGCGGGCGACGCGGCGCTCACGAGCACGGGGGTCGGCGGCTGGACCTCGCTGCCGGGCCTGTCGCGCTTCCAGGGGCTGTTCCAGGGCCTAGGCAGCGACTTCCGGGAAGCGCTCACTGGCTGGTCGACGCCGGCGCTCGCGCCGGGCTCGGTCGACCGCTCGCGGCTGGCGCGGTACACGGCGCTCGGCCAAGCGCACTGGCCCGCCGCGTGCTCGCGCTCGCGCTTCCTGGCGCTCGTGCGCACGACCTACCCTAGCGCTGTCGCCACCCTGTCGGCAGCACGACGGAGCTCTTCGCGCCCCCCGGCACCACCACGCCGGGCGCGCTGCGCTACCTGACGCCGACGGCCGGCTCTCGCGCCCTTCATGGCGTCGCGCCCGAGCACCTGCTGTACCAGCTGCCGGACTTTGTGGGCGACGCGCGCGACTGGGACTGGTCATGGCTCACGCCCGCTATCCACCCCAGCGGCTTCCGCGGCCTGTTGCAGGGCTGCACCAAGTTCAGCCAGGACCTCAGCGGCTGGAACACGAGCGGCGTCGCTAGCCTCGCCTACACCTTCACTGGTGCGTCTGCCTTCAACGGTAGCGTCGAGAGCTGGGACACGAGCCGAGTCACCAGCCTAGCTAACACGTTCTGGGGCGCCAGAGCGTTCAATCGACCGCTCGGTGCCTGGAACGTAGGCAGAGTTACTACCATGCGGGAGGCTTTCAAGACTGCGTTTGCCTTCAACCAGCCGCTGGGCGCATGGAACACTTCGTCCGTCACGAGCCTGCGCGGCGTTTTCGACAGTGCCATAGCTTTCAACCAAAACATCAACGGCTGGAACACTAGCCAAGTGACGGACATTGCATATGCCTTTCGCTGTCTGGACTACGACAAGTGCGCCTTCAACCAGCCACTGGGCGCCTGGGACGTGTCGGCCGCTGCGGCACGAAACGGGATAGGGGAAATGTTTAGGGGCAACTGTGTATTTGATCAGGATCTCACTGGTTGGAACCTAGCTGCGTCGCTGTATGGCGCGTTTGCATGCGCCGAGATGTTCCAGAGGGGTGATTTGTATGAAGCAGGCCGCGGCATCCAGCCGAGCAACCTGCCAGCTCTCTGCAACGGGTCCTACGTCCGTGGGTGTGGTCTGATCTATTAATGGCTAGTAGCGGGCCGGCGGCGTGCGCCTTAGGGGAACTACTCAGGGGAGACGGCCGCGAGACAGTACAGACTCGGGTTGGTAGAAAAAGAAAACAAAGAAAAAGGGTGCGTCCGAGGCATCGTCGCGCAGTCCTAGTAAAAAGTAAGGAAATCTGATGCGCGCGCAGGCGGGGGGGGGGGCCGGCACAGCCATAGGCCTGCGCCCGAGGGGGGGGGGGAGCTGCTACAATGCAGTGCCTGGCGAAGGGAGGCGGAGGAGCGCTCTCCCCGGTCGACCGGAAGGGGGAGGGGCGCGATGCCTCCTTCCCGCGACCCGGGGGCAGGTCCCCCCCGGGAACACGGCCTGCGCCGGCCAGAGCCGGGGGCTTGCCAAGCCCTCACAAGCCGTCGTCGGGACCCCCAGTGTGTTTTCTCTTGCACTCATGCAGGCCGGCGCTGGCTGCGGCCGCACGGCCAGCCGGCACTTAGCGGTCAGGGCGCGGCGCCTGCAAGCCAGCCTGGAGCCGGACGCCTGGACCGCGTTGCTCCGCAGCGCCCGCGAGGCCCTGGGCTGCGCCGACCCGGCCGCCTGCGAGCACCACTTCTGTTGGCGGGTGCCCGAAGCGACCAAGATTCTGCTGCTAGTGTCCCTGCAGCGGGAGGCCGGCCCCGCCGCCCTGGCCCGCTTCCTGCGCCACTGCGCGTAGTCCGCGGTCCGGTGGGTGCACCCGTCCCGGGGGTAGCCACTGGCCGGGTAGCACTGGCCGCCCGGGACCGCCAGGCCTAAGACCGCCAAGAACGCTTGCGTCCTTATTGTGCGCGGCTGCCCGAGGCTCTCGTTCCAACGTAAACACACACACACGCACACTCAGTAAGTAGTAGCCGCCCGGTTAGCCAGCAGGGTCTGTGTACCGGCTACATGCGCGGGCAGCACGGCAGCTCTGTCCCTAGGACGGGCAGGGGCTAGGCAAAACGACACTGACCTCGCTGCGTTGAAACCACTGATGCGCGGTGGGATCCGTGGCTTATAATAAACACGCTCTCGTGCGCCACTTGCGTCAGGGGACGGACCGGCGCCGCCCGCCCCTGGGGGTCGGCTCCTGTCCCACAACTGTGCCCGCAGCTCCGGACGGCAGCGAAAGCGTGCGCATTCAGCCCGGCTAGCGGCGCACCCCGGCTGGAAGCGCTGCCTAGCTCGTCGAGCCCGCCCCCCGCCGCTCGCGACTGTGGGCAGGGACAGCTGACGCGCCGGAAGGAGGGGGGAAAGAGTGGTGCGGAGGCACGAGGGCGCGGGCAGGGGGGCGGGCAGGGGGGGGGGGGGGGAAGGGGGGGCGGGAGGGGGGGGCAGGGGAAGGCGGACCGGCCGCGCCTGGTGCGTGTGCCAGCAACGGGGAGCAAGAACGGCTCGGTTGCTTCTAGTAATACGGATGGACCGGCTTTTTCTCTCTGGGGGGAGCTCATTCCGCCGGCTCTTTAGCCAGGGTCCTGGCGCAAGCTGGCCGTGGTTTATGGCCCTGGCCGCCGTCGCGGCTGGCTACTGCACAGTGGCGCTGGAGGGAACGCTGCCGAGCTCGGGCCCGCCGGACCCCGCGGGGGGCTTGCTAGTCCTGCAAGTCACCACCGCGCAGTCGGTGTTTGTGCTACCTACCGGAAGCGACGCGCCGGCGGTCGGCCGCCGCGCCCTGCAGCAGGGGGCAGCCGCCGGTTGGGTCTGGTGGGGTGACGAGACCGCCGCGCAGCCGTGCCCCGGCACGCAACGCTTCGGTTGCACGCACGTGTACCGGCGGCCGGGGAACTACACCGTGACGGCCAGTGCCGCGGCGCTGCAGGGCTGGTCCATGGACGAAGACTGGCGGCGGGCGCAGGCGGGCGCGGGAGCGAACGCCGCGCGGCTGCTGCGCATCGAGCGGTGGGGAGGGCTGCGGCTGCACGAGTCGCGCGGCCACCACTTTTGGCGCGCCGACGGCCTGGAATACCTACACCCGCTGGCCGGCCTGGCCACCGCCGGTGTGCGGAGCTTTGCCTGGTCGTGGGCGCCTCTGCCACGCCTCTGCCAGGAGCTGGCGGGGCTGAGCACGGAAGCCGCCCGCAGCCTGGAGGGCGCCTTGCCTACTCGCCATGCCTGCGCGTAGACCTGCGCTGCTCCGATACCGGGCTGGTAGAAGAGGCCCAGTTCCTGCTGGCAGGCACGGACGCCGAAGTCGTACCCGGGCTCGAGTCGCTCAACACCAGCTCGCTGCGCAACGCCAGCCACATGTTCTACAACGCCCGCAACCTGGCCGTCGCGGGCCCGCTGGCCTGGGCCGTCCCGCGTCTGCGGGACGCCAGCTGGATGTTTGCGGGGGCCGCCCGGTTCAACAGCGCCCTGAGCGGCTGGGCCCCCGCTTCACTGGACAACCTCAACGGCCTGTTCTACGAAGCGCGCAGCTTTAACCAGCCGCTGGCGTTCCTGCGCGGCCCACGGCTGCGCGCCCGCTACGCGCTGACTAACGCCACCTCGTTTGCACAGCCGCTGGCGGGCTGGGCTTTCAGCACTCCCGAGGACGAGCAGGAGCACTCCAGCACTTGCCACGAGTTGCTCGAGGGCAACGGGCTGCGCGCCCTGCTGGACAGCGGGCTGTCGGCCGCCGCGGTGCTACCGCGCGTCTGCCTCCCCTACTACCGTCCGGCGGGCACGTACTGCGACAGCTCGGGGGGTGATGTCAGTACGCAGTCACGCTGCCACCCCAGCAACGGCGGCCTGTGCGTGGAGACGGGTGTCGGGTACCGGTGCGATTGCAAGCCCGGCTACTACTTACATGACACCGACTGGGACTTGTTCTTCAGAGAGTCCTACGTACTATCACCCCAGACTAACTATGATTGGCAGATACGGTCTTCGACGGGGGAGGACCTGCTCCCTCTCTTTACGTCTGGGCCCGGCGCTCCGACACCAACCCCCTGGGCCGGCCCGTCCAGCGAATGGTACTTGCAGACCACGGAAGGCCCCGCACGGTTCGCTGCGGCCCGGCTGACGGCGGACCGGTTCGGCGACTACATCGAGTTCCGCCTCCCTCCACCACGTTCATTTTCTCTGCCATTCCTGGATACGGTACGGCTGTGGTTCGCGGGAGACCTATCGTCCTCTTTCGAGGCAGGAGTTTATCCCCGGCTCGAAGTATGGTACACACACAACCCGTCCGATCCACAGTCCTGGTGGAAGCAATCGTCTTTGATTCGGGTGGAACCTCCCTACATCATAAGCACTAACACACTTGCAAAATGGGAGATCGAAGATTACTCCTTTGGCCGGGCGGGGGAGCTAGGCCCCATTGCCATGCGGCTAGTCTTCGAGCCGTACCCGCTAGCCTTCCAATCCGCCTCCATTATGAGGGCCGCACTAATTTGGATCAATTTTAAGCCTTCTCCTACCTGCCTGCTGTGTCCGGCTGGCTACACTACGCTGTCCGAGTCGCAGCGGGCCTGCGTCGACGCCGACGAATGCACGCAGCAGCAGCCCTGCGATGCGCAGCGCCGGTGCGCGAACACCGTAGGCAGCTACGTCTGCACCGACTGCCCGCTTGGCTACCTCAACCAGGGCCAGGACGCCTGCTCGGACATCAACGAGTGTGCTGCTGACAACGGCGGCTGCGGCCACCAGGTCGTGTGCAGGAACGTCCCCGGCAACTGGAGCTGTAGTCCAGGGGAGTGCTATGCTGGCTATGCGTGGAACGACACCGTGGGGGGCTGCGCGGACGTGAATGAGTGCCTGGTCGGGAGGAGTGCCTGCGATGCCTTGACTACCTGCACCAACACGATCGGGGGCTTTCTGTGCTCTGCTTGCCCGGGGGGATACGCCGGGGCGGGCGCCACGGGCTGCGTGGACGTAGACGAATGCAGTGAGGGTGGCGTCCCGACCACCTACTGCGGCCCCTGCCAGTGCGTGAACGCCCCTGGCAGCTACTACTGCGCGTGCGGCCTGCAGCAGGGCGCCGAGCCCGCGAGGCTCTGGGACCTGCCGTACGATCCTGTTAGTGTGGCAGCGTACCCCGTCTGCCAGGTGCAGGACAGGACCAGGGGATCCGCCTACTTCTACTCCGCCGATTTCGACTGTACACTGGTCTCGACCACAGAGCCGTTCTGGACTGCCACTATCTTTAACTGTGCCGATGGTTTGCCTGTGCCAAATTATCTGGTGCATAGCTTTCGGGTGAGCTACGGTGGCAGGGCAGTGACTGTCCCCAACGTCTCGTTTGCGCTAGAACCGGGGCAGCAGAGGGGGGCAGCTCCTTATACTTGGCGCGTCGAGTACAGGGACGCCGCGGGTGAGTACCGGCTGGCGTGGCAGTTCGATAGCGCACTTACGTTTAATGATTTCTTCGGCGGCGAGCGTTTGTTCCAGGCGCCGCCGGATTGGACGCCGAGGTATTCCACTCAATGGCGATTTTCAGTGACAAGGATGTATTCCCCTTGTGTACTGACTGAGGGAGGACAGCCGATGCTCAGTTTCATGTACCTCCGCCCTTGGTTCCTGGAGGCGGCCGCTTGCGCCTCCTGTCCGGTAGGCAGAGCCAGCGGGGGAGGGCCGTCCGCGCAGTGCAGCTGCCCGAGCGGCTACAAACCTGATGGAGCGCAGGCCTGCGTAGAGCTAGACGAGTGCGCTACGGGCGGCAGCCTGTTGCGCCGTGCGTGTGGCGGGCAGTCTCTGTGCGCTAATACAGCGGGCGGGTACAACTGCACGTGCCCGCCGGGTTACCTCCCGTCTATTGGCACCGGAACCTTTAGCTTGCCCGCCTACGGGACCGGTAACGATGAGTTCTATGGCAGCGGCTGGTATGTCACCGCTAGCTCCAACAGCCAGACGGCCTACCTGGCCCTGGCGGGCGGCACCACTTGGTATTCCGCCACGTACACGTACGCAACCGACGCAGGGCCCGAGGCCAGGTGTGGCAACAGAAACTCGCCGCTGACCGGAACCTCGCGCGGCCAGTACCTGGAGTTCGGACACACACGCGCCGCGTCGGTCCTGCGCCAAGTGTCCTTTGCCCAGGGCCCGAGTACGGCAGGCGTCGCACGAACGCCCGTCTTGTACGGCTCGCTCAACGTGTCGGCCGGCAGTTGGAGCCGCCTACCAGTAACCGGTGTCTACGGCGCGGAAGTCGTGATTCTACCCACTCCGCCAACGTACCAGACCCAGTACTTGGCCTACCGCTTGGTGGTCGAGTGCGTGCATGGCTATTCCACGCCGTCGACTGAGCTCTACACCCGCATCTCTATCCGCAACCTGCAGGCGCAGCTGCAGTTTGAAGGTGTGCTCAACTGTGGCTAGAGCGCGCGCACGAGGAACGAAAAACCCTCTCTCCCCACCTCCCCTGTCACGAGAGCGTGCCAAAAGAGGGGGGGAGGAAGCGGGCGCCCTCCCCCCCCCCGGGGGAGGAGGCAAGCCCCTGCCGCCGGGATGGTGACAGCGGGAAGCCCGGCCCCCTGCAGTCCCGGGCTTCCCGTGCCACTGTGCGTAGGCTGCCTGGCTCGTGTACAGGGCTAGGCATGCGGACGCAGCGTCTACGCAGGCCGGTTTCCTCTAGTCGAATAGGGGGGAGGGCTGGCTTACTCCTCTCTGGGGACCCAGCCCATTAGCCAGGGGCCGTCTCCCCGCCGCGCGTTGGTCGCCCGCCGCGTGTCTCTGGCTGTCGTCGTGTTTAGCTACCGCCGGTTATTAAAGAACGTCAAGATATCGTGCCTCTCGTACACGTTTTTTTAAAGCAAGTAACCCGGCGCCGGGCAGAGCTCGGCCTGGTGCGCCCGGTCGCGCGCCAGCAGGTACACCGGACACCTGGGCTCGGCGCGCACCAGGGCCGCCGCGGCGCGAGGACGCTTGGCGGTGGCCGCCGCGGCGCGAGGACGCTGGGCGGTGGCCGCCGCCGGGACGCTGTTGGTCGGTGGGCTAGCGTGCATGTCTGTTGAGCGCGGTGGGCGAGGACGAATTGTGAGTGGGGGTAAGCGTGCCAACCACCTCGCCCTCGCACGGGCTGGCGCGCGCCCGGGGTCACGGGCTGCCTGGCACACTCCCCCCCCCCCCCCCCCGTACACACACAGGCGCGCCAGCCCGCGGGGGTGGCTCGGCGTGCGCCTGGGGGCGCGTCCACCCGAGAGCGAGAGAGCCACAGGAGCGACAGCACGGCGGGCTGCGCCAGCCGGCGGCCGGCGGCCGGCGGGGGGGGGGGGGGGGGGGGGGGGGGGGGGGGGGGGGGGGGGGCGCCGCCTCCCTCCACACGCACGCCAGCCCGTGCGTGTGGAAGGGGGGGGGGGCCTGGCGCGCGCCGGCCGGCGCGTCCATCCGAGGGAGAGAGAAGGACAGGGCGACCGAGCGGTGTGGTGCGCCGGCGCGCGCGGGCCTGCCGCCTCTCTCCCCCCCCCCCCCGCCACGCGGCTCCCGCCCGCCACGCGGCACCCCCCCCCCCCCCTCGCGCCCCCTCCCACCGCCTTCCTCTTCCCCCCGCCGGCCCCTCACCGCGGGAAGGCGAGCCACGGGGGGCCTGCTCCTAGCTTCTCCCTCGTGTGCACCGGTGCACGCCCGCTCACTATTCCGAGCGGGTAAGCCCAGGTTGTGCGCCATGAGCAGCGACGGCAGCGGTAGCGTGGCCCAGGCCACCGCCCCCCCGGCGTATACGCACGTCAAGCTGCTGGTAGTGGGCGATTCCGGGACCGGTAAAACGAGCCTGCTGCAGCGCCTGGCCAGGGACCTGGCCCCCCCCGAAAGCATGTGTACGCCGACCCTCGGAGTGGTGCGCCACGGCAGGCCTGTCAAGCTGTGGTGTTGGGACATGGCGGGACAGGATCGCTACTACACCATGGTGAACCAGTACTGGCAGAACACCGACGTGGCCTTGCTGTGCTACGACATGAGCAAGCCGGGCGCCCTCAAATCGTTGTTTGCTAACTGGGTGCAGCCGGCCAAGGGCAAACTGCCCCCGCACTGCCAAATCGTACTCGTGGGCTGCAAGCAAGATAAAATTCATGCCCACCACGCCGACGAGGTGCAACAACAGGCAGAAGCCGTCTTGGCCACCTTTGGCCAGCGGGCGCTCTGGACCAGCGCGCGCCAAGACCCCCAGAGCAAGTTGCTAGGCATGTTGTATCCCTACGTGGACCGGGAGCTGGGGCGGCCGCGTCCCGCCGACCCCGGCGAGACCATTGACCTAGCCAGCCCGGCGGGCGAGGACGCCGCCCGCCAGAGCTGCTGTCAGCAGTAGACGCGCCTGCCGGCGGCAGCAGCAACGATTGTCCTGCCTGGGGGGGCACGGCCGCGGCCAGCGCGCGGGGGAGGGGCTCCCCCGGTTCCTGTCCTGATTAAAGAGTCATGATTCGACGGCGTTTTTTCTTGGGTCCTTCGCCGGGGCCCAGAGAGTAGACGAGAGGCACTGCGAGTGGCCAGATGGAGCGGCGAGGGGGTTGTACCCCTGGCTCGCTCTCCTCCCCCGGTCTCCTCTCCTGCTTGTTTTCTCCGTTCCTTCCCCTCTCCCTCCCCGGGCCGGCGCGGCCCCGGCGCGGGCGCCACGCCCGAGCCGCCGCCCCAATATCCTCAAACACTGGGCAAGACTACGCCCGCACAAGAGGAAGAGATGCACCTTGACCCCGCCCACCGGCTGTGGCGCACGTGGCTCCTCCTGCTCGGCTGGCTGCGGGCCGCCGGCGCCGGGTGCCCGTACCCGCTCCAGTGCCCGACCCAAGAGGAGGCGTGCCCCTCGGTCGTGTGCCCCGGCGGCGCCACGGTGCTCGAGCTTGAAACGGCGGCCCCGCACGACACGTTCGTGTGGCCCCTGTGGCCGCCCGCCGCGCCGGCGCGCCGCCGCCGCCAGGCCCAGGCCGGGGCCGTCCCGACGTCGTTCACGGTCGTGGGCGCTGACGCCGGCCTGGCACGCCACGGCGCCCGCCGGCCTGCGGCTGCGCGCCGTGAGGCGGTGGAGGGAGCTGCGCTTCCACGAGACGAGCGGCTATTACCACCTGTACGCGGCGCCGGGCCTGACGTACGTGCCCTCGCTCGCCACGCTGGCGGACGCGGGGCTCGTGCGCGTCTGGGACTACAGCTTCGCGGGCCTCGCCACTCCGGTGCCGGACCTGAGCTATGGGCTCAACGTGTCCGGCGCCGAGTCGGCGGTCGGCCTGTTTGAGAACTCCACTGGCCTGCTGGGTCTGCGCGGCACACAAGACTGGAACACGCGCAGCCTACGCAACGCCAGCCGCGCGTTCGCGGGCCTGCCGGCGCTGACCCTGCCGTGGCGCACCACTCCGAGGGTCGGCGTACACATGCTTTCGGGGGGGGCCAGGTCCCTGGCCAGGCGCTGCAGCAGGCTCGTTTTACCGGTCCCGGAATCGCCCACTACCAGCAGCTTGACGTGCGTATACGCCGGGGGGGCGGTGGCCTGGGCCACGCTACCGCTGCCGTCGCTGCTCATGGCGCACAACCTGGGCGTGCACCGGCGCACACGAGGGAGAAGCTAGGAGCAGGCCCCCCGTGGCTCGCCTTCCCGCGGTGAGGGGCCGGCGGGGGGAAGAGGAAGGCGGTGGGAGGGGGCGCGAGGGGGGGGGGGGGGTGCCGCGTGGCGGGCGGGAGCCGCGTGGCGGGGGGCGAGGGTGCGTGGCGGGGGGGGGGGGGGGGGGGGGAGAGGCGGCAGGCCCGCGCGCGCCGGCGCACCACACCGCTCGGTCGCCCTGTCCTTCTCTCTCCCTCGGGTGGACGCGCCGGCCGGCGCGCGCCAGGCCCCCCCCCCCCCCTTCCACACGCACGGGCTGGCGTGCGTGTGGAGGGAGGCGGCGCCCCCCCCCCCCCCCCGCCGGCCGCCGGCCGCCGGCTGGCGCAGCCCGCCGTGCTGTCGCTCCTGTGGCTCTCTCGCTCTCGGGTGGACGCGCCCCCAGGCGCACGCCGAGCCACCCCCGCGGGCTGGCGCACCTGTACGCGGCGCCGGGCCTGACGTACGTGCCCTCGCTCGCCACGCTGGCGGACGCGGGGCTCGTGCGCGTCTGGGACTACAGCTTCGCGGCCTCGCCACTCCGGTGCCGGACCTGAGCTATGGGCTCAACGTGTCCGGCGCCGAGTCGGCGGTAGGCCTGTTCGAGAACTCCACTGGCCTGCTGGGTCTGCGCGGCACACAAGACTGGAACACGCGCAGCCTACGCAACGCCAGCCGCGCGTTTGCGGGCCTGCCGGCGCTGACACAGCTCGACCTGTCGCGCTGGGACACCGCCCTGCTCGAGGACGTGAGCGAACTGTTGGCGGGCGGCTCGGCGCTCACGTGGACGGGGGTCGACGGCTGGACGTCGCTGCCGAGCCTGTCGCGCTTCGACGAACTGTTCCGGGGCGTGGGCAGCGACTTCCGGAAAGCGCTCACCGGCTGGTCGACGCCCGCGCTCGCGCCGGGCTCGGTCGACTGCTCGCGGCTTGCGCGGTACACGGCGCTCGGCCAGGCGCACTGGCCCGCCGCGTGCTCGCGCTCGCTCTTCCTGGCGCTCGTGCGCACGAGCTACCCTAACGCAGTCGCCACCCTGGCGCTGTCGCCCACGGCCGGCCCGGGCCAGAGCGGCACGTACTGCGTGGACTGGGGGGACGGTTCCACGCCCGGCGCTTGTAACCACACTAACGGTGCGACGTGCAACCACACGTACGCGGGCGCCGGCGACTATTGGCTGCGCCTGAGCGGCCGCGTGGACGGGCTGTGGTACGTGACCGGCGCGCAGGTCGTGGAAGTGGTCATGTGGGGCGACATGCAGCTGTACCACCCCGTCGGCAGCACGACGCCTCTCTTCGCTCCCCCCAGCACCACCGCGCCGGGCGCGCTGCGCTACCTGGCGCCGACGGCTGGCTCGCGCGCGCTGCGGGGCGTCGCGCCCGAGTACCTGCTGTACCAAATGAGTGAGTTCGTGGGCGACGCGCGCGACTGGGACTGGTCGTGGCTCACGCCCGCTACGCACCCCCAGGGCTTCCACCGCCTTTTTGCTTTCTGCGATAAGTTCAACCAGGACCTCGGCGGCTGGAATACGAGCGGCGTCGCCAGCCTCGAACGCACCTTCTGGCGTGCGTCGGCCTTCAACGGTAGCGTCGAGAGCTGGGACACGAGCCGAGTCACCAGCCTGGCTTACACGTTTTGGGGTGCCAGCGCGTTCAATCGACCCATCGGTGCCTGGAACGTGGGCAGAGTCACGACCATGGCGCTTGCTTTCGGGAAGGCGTTTGCCTTCAACCAGCCGCTGGGCGCGTGGAACACTTCGTCCGTCACAAGCCTGAACAACGTTTTCGCGGACGCCCGAGCTTTCAACCAAAACATCAATGGCTGGAACACTAGCAAGGTGTCGGACATGTACTCAGCCTTTGCCTGTACGGCCTACACGTGCGCCTTCAACCAGCCCCTGGGCGCCTGGGATGTGTCGGCCGCCGCTGCAGCAGAAGGTTTCTACGACATGTTTAGCGGCAACTGCGTCTTTGATCAGAATCTCACTAGCTGGAACCTAGCCGCGTCGCCGCTAGGTGCAGGCACGTGCACCCTCATGTTCCAAAGTAGAGGCACCATCATCAATGGGTATGGCAGCGGCATCCAGAAGAGCAACCTGCCGAGCTTGTGTAGTGGCTACGTCCGCGGATGTGGTAAGGCCTAGCAGTAATGGCTGGTGGCGGACCGGCCGCGGCGCGCGGGCTGCTTGCGCCCTAGCGGAGCTGCTCGCGAGGAGACGCGAGAGAGCAGACTCGGGTTGATGCGACAGCTTAAATAAAAAAGGGTGCGTCGTCCGAAGCATCGTAAGACAGTCTCCATAAAATGTAAGGAAATCTGGTACAGGCTGAGGGCTCAGCACAGCCATACGCCGGCGCCGGGGGGCGGGGGGGACGCTACAAGACAGGGCCGGACGAGAGGGGGCGGGGAGTCTGCGGTCGGCCGGCAGGGGGGGGAACGCGCTGCCTGCTCCCCGAGCAGGCCCCCCCCTCTCCTGCCCTGGCTCCCTCTCCTGTTATTCTCCGCCCCTCCCCGGGCCTCCCCGCCGGCGCGGCCCCGGCGCGGGCGCCACGCCCGAGCCGCCGCCCAATATCCTCCAAGCCGCCCAATATCCTCCAATACTGGGCAAAACCACGCCCGCACAAGAAGAAGAGATGCACTTCGGCCCCGCCCGCCGGTTGTGGCGCCCGTGGCACCTCCTCCTGCTGTGCGGGTGGCTCCGGGCCGCCGGCGCCGGGTGCCCGTATCCCTTGCAATGCCCGACCCAAGAGGAGGCGTGCCCCTCGGTCGTGTGCCCCGGCGGCGCCACCGTCCTGGAAATCACGACGGCGGCCCCGCAGGACACGTTCGTGTGGCCCCTGTGGCCGCCCGCCGCGCCGGCGCGCCGTCGCCGCCAGGCCCAGGCCGCCGTCCCGACGTCGTTCACGGTCGACTGGGGGGACGGCTCGCCCCCCACGCAGTGCTTGGACGCCGGCGCCGCGCCGTGCGCGCACACGTACGCCGCCCCCGGCCGGGTACACGGTGACGGCCGACCCCGGCGGACGCTACCCCGTGCGCGGCTGGGCGCTGACGCCCGCCTGGCACGCCACGGCGCCCGCGGGCCTGCAGCTGCGCGCCGTGAGGCGGTGGGGGGAGCTGCGCTTCCACGAGACGAGCGGCTACCACCTGTACGCGGCGCCGGGGCTCACGCACGCCCCCTCACTTGCCTTTCTGCAGGACGCCGGGCTCGTGCGCGTCTGGGACTACAGCTTCGCCTGCCTCACCACTCCGGCACCGGACGTGAGCTACGGGCTCAACGTGTCGGGCGCCGAGTCGGTGGTCGGCATGTTCGAGAACTCCACTGGCCTGCGCGGCCTGGGCGGTACACAAGACTGGGATACACACAGCCTGCGCAACGCCAGCCGCGCGTTCGCGGGCCTGCCGGCGCTGACGGAGTTCGACCTGTCTCGCTGGGACACCGCCCTGCTCGAGGACGTGAGCGAACTGTTTGCGGGCGACGCGGCGCTCACGAGCACGGGGGTCGGCGGCTGGACCTCGCTGCCGGGCCTGTCGCGCTTCCAGGGGCTGTTCCAGGGCCTAGGCAGCGACTTCCGGGAAGCGCTCACTGGCTGGTCGACGCCGGCGCTCGCGCCGGGCTCGGTCGACTGCTCGCGGCTGGCGCGGTACACGGCGCTCGGCCAAGCGCACTGGCCCGCCGCGTGCTCGCGCTCGCGCTTCCTGGCGCTCGTGCGCACGACCTACCCTAGCGCTGTCGCCACCCTGACGCTGTCGCCCACGGCCGGCCCGGGCGAGGGCGGCACGTACGGCGTGGACTGGGGGGACGGGTTGGCGCCCGGCTCGTGCGCGCACGCCAACGGCGCGACGTGCACGCATACGTACGCGGGCGCCGGCGACTACTGGCTGCGCCTGAGCGGCCGCGTGGACGGGCTGTGGTACGTGACAGGCGCGCAGTTCGTGGAAGTGGTTACGTGGGGCGACGTGCAGCTGTACCACCCCGTCGGCAGCACGACGGCGCTCTTCGCGCCCCCCGGCACCACCACGCCGGGCGCGCTGCGCTACCTGACGCCGACGGCCGGCTCTCGCGCCCTTCATGGCGTCGCGCCCGAGCACCTGCTGTACCAGCTGCCTGACTTTGTGGGCGACGCGCGCGACTGGGACTGGTCATGGCTCACGCCCGCTATCCACCCCAGCGGCTTCCGCGGCCTGTTGCAGGGCTGCACCAAGTTCAGCCAGGACCTCAGCGGCTGGAACACGAGCGGCGTCGCTAGCCTCGCCTACACCTTCACTGGTGCGTCTGCCTTCAACGGTAGCGTCGAGAGCTGGGACACGAGCCGAGTCACCAGCCTAGCTAACACGTTCTGGGGCGCCAGAGCGTTCAATCGACCGCTCGGTGCCTGGAACGTAGGCAGAGTTACTACCATGCGGGAGGCTTTCAAGACTGCGTTTGCCTTCAACCAGCCGCTGGGCGCATGGAACACTTCGTCCGTCACGAGCCTGCGCGGCGTTTTCGACAGTGCCATAGCTTTCAACCAAAACATCAACGGCTGGAACACTAGCCAAGTGACGGACATTGCATATGCCTTTCGCTGTCTGGACTACGACAAGTGCGCCTTCAACCAGCCACTGGGCGCCTGGGACGTGTCGGCCGCTGCGGCACGAAACGGGATAGGGGAAATGTTTAGGGGCAACTGTGTATTTGATCAGGATCTCACTGGTTGGAACCTAGCTGCGTCGCTGTATGGCGCGTTTGCATGCGCCGAGATGTTCCAGAGGGGTGATTTGTATGAAGCAGGCCGCGGCATCCAGCCGAGCAACCTGCCAGCTCTCTGCAACGGGTCCTACGTCCGTGGGTGTGGTCTGATCTATTAATGGCTAGTAGCGGGCCGGCGGCGTGCGCCTTAGGGGAACTACTCAGGGGAGACGGCCGCGAGACAGTACAGACTCGGGTTGGTAGAAAAAGAAAACAAAGAAAAAGGGTGCGTCCGAGGCATCGTCGCGCAGTCCTAGTAAAAAGTAAGGAAATCTGATGCGCGCGCAGGCGGGGGGGGGGGCCGGCACAGCCATAGGCCTGCGCCCGAGGGGGGGGGGGAGCTGCTACAATGCAGTGCCTGGCGAAGGGAGGCGGAGGAGCGCTCTCCCCGGTCGACCGGAAGGGGGAGGGGCGCGATGCCTCCTTCCCGCGACCCGGGGGCAGGTCCCCCCCGGGAACACGGCCTGCGCCGGCCAGAGCCGGGGGCTTGCCAAGCCCTCACAAGCCGTCGTCGGGACCCCCAGTGTGTTTTCTCTTGCACTCATGCAGGCCGGCGCTGGCTGCGGCCGCACGGCCAGCCGGCACTTAGCGGTCAGGGCGCGGCGCCTGCAAGCCAGCCTGGAGCCGGACGCCTGGACCGCGTTGCTCCGCAGCGCCCGCGAGGCCCTGGGCTGCGCCGACCCAGCCGCCTGCGAGCACCACTTCTGTTGGCGGGTGCCCGAAGCGACCAAGATTCTGCTGCTAGTGTCCCTGCAGCGGGAGGCCGGCCCCGCCGCCCTGACCCGCTTCCTGCGCCACTGCGCGTAGTCCGCGGTCCGGTGGGTGCACCCGTCCCGGGGGTAGCCACTGGCCGGGTAGCACTGGCCGCCCGGGACCGCCAGGCCTAAGACCGCCAAGAACGCTTGCGTCCTTATTGTGCGCGGCTGCCCGAGGCTCTCGTTCCAACGTAAACACACACACACGCACACTCAGTAAGTAGTAGCCGCCCGGTTAGCCAGCCGGGTCTGTGTACCGGCTACATGCGCGGGGAGCACGGCAGCTCTGTCCCTAGGACGGGCAGTGGCTAGGCAAAACGACACTGACCTCGCTGCGTTGAAACCACTGATGCGCGGTGGGATCCGTGGCTTATAATAAACACGCTCTCGTGCGCCACTTGCGTCAGGGGACGGACCGGCGCCGCCCGCCCCTGGGGGTCGGCTCCTGTCCCACAACTGTGCCCGCAGCTCCGGACGGCAGCGAAAGCGTGCGCATTCAGCCCGGCTAGCGGCGCACCCCGGCTGGAAGCGCTGCCTAGCTCGTCGAGCCCGCCCCCCGCCGCTCGCGACTGTGGGCAGGGACAGCTGACGCGCCGGAAGGAGGGGGGAAAGAGTGGTGCGGAGGCACGAGGGCGCGGGCAGGGGGGCGGGCAGGGGGGGGGAAGGGGGGCGGGAGGGGGGGGCAGGGGAAGGCGGACCGGCCGCGCCTGGTGCGTGTGCCAGCAACGGGGAGCAAGAACGGCTCGGTTGCTTCTAGTAATACGGATGGACCGGCTTTTTCTCTCTGGGGGGAGCTCATTCCGCCGGCTCTTTAGCCAGGGTCCTGGTGCAAGCTGGCCGTGGTTTATGGCCCTGGCCGCCGTCGCGGCTGGCTACTGCACAGTGGCGCTGGAGGGAACGCTGCCGAGCTCGGGCCCGCCGGACCCCGCGGGGGGCTTGCTAGTCCTGCAAGTCACCACCGCGCAGTCGGTGTTTGTGCTACCTACCGGAAGCGACGCGCCGGCGGTCGGCCGCCGCGCCCTGCAGCAGGGGGCAGCCGCCGGTTGGGTCTGGTGGGGTGACGAGACCGCCGCGCAGCCGTGCCCCGGCACGCAACGCTTCGGTTGCACGCACGTGTACCGGCGGCCGGGGAACTACACCGTGACGGCCAGTGCCGCGGCGCTGCAGGGCTGGTCCATGGACGAAGACTGGCGGCGGGCGCAGGCGGGCGCGGGAGCGAACGCCGCGCGGCTGCTGCGCATCGAGCGGTGGGGAGGGCTGCGGCTGCACGAGTCGCGCGGCCACCACTTTTGGCGCGCCGACGGCCTGGAATACCTACACCCGCTGGCCGGCCTGGCCACCGCCGGTGTGCGGAGCTTTGCCTGGTCGTGGGCGCCTCTGCCACGCCTCTGCCAGGAGCTGGCGGGGCTGAGCACGGAAGCCGCCCGCAGCCTGGAGGGCGCCTTGCCTACTCGCCATGCCTGCGCGTAGACCTGCGCGGCTCCGATACCGGGCTGGTAGAAGAGGCCCAGTTCCTGCTGGCAGGCACGGACGCCGAAGTCGTACCCGGGCTCGAGTCGCTCAACACCAGCTCGCTGCGCAACGCCAGCCACATGTTCTACAACGCCCGCAACCTGGCCGTCGCGGGCCCGCTGGCCTGGGCCGTCCCGCGTCTGCGGGACGCCAGCTGGATGTTTGCGGGGGCCGCCCGGTTCAACAGCGCCCTGAGCGGCTGGGCCCCCGCTTCACTGGACAACCTCAACGGCCTGTTCTACGAAGCGCGCAGCTTTAACCAGCCGCTGGCGTTCCTGCGCGGCCCACGGCTGCGCGCCCGCTACGCGCTGACTAACGCCACCTCGTTTGCACAGCCGCTGGCGGGCTGGGCTTTCAGCACTCCCGAGGACGAGCAGGAGCACTCCAGCACTTGCCACGAGTTGCTCGAGGGCAACGGGCTGCGCGCCCTGCTGGACAGCGGGCTGTCGGCCGCCGCGGTGCTACCGCGCGTCTGCCTCCCCTACTACCGTCCGGCGGGCACGTACTGCGACAGCTCGGGGGGTGATGTCAGTACGCAGTCACGCTGCCACCCCAGCAACGGCGGCCTGTGCGTGGAGACGGGTGTCGGGTACCGGTGCGATTGCAAGCCCGGCTACTACTTACATGACACCGACTGGGACTTGTTCTTCAGAGAGTCCTACGTACTATCACCCCAGACTAACTATGATTGGCAGATACGGTCTTCGACGGGGGAGGACCTGCTCCCTCTCTTTACGTCTGGGCCCGGCGCTCCGACACCAACCCCCTGGGCCGGCCCGTCCAGCGAATGGTACTTGCAGACCACGGAAGGCCCCGCACGGTTCGCTGCGGCCCGGCTGACGGCGGACCGGTTCGGCGACTACATCGAGTTCCGCCTCCCCCCACCACGTTCATTTTCTCTGCCATTCCTGGATACGGTACGGCTGTGGTTCGCGGGAGACCTATCGTCCTCTTTCGAGGCAGGAGTTTATCCCCGGCTCGAAGTATGGTACACACACAACCCGTCCGATCCACAGTCCTGGTGGAAGCAATCGTCTTTGATTCGGGTGGAACCTCCCTACATCATAAGCACTAACACACTTGCAAAATGGGAGATCGAAGATTACTCCTTTGGCCGGGCGGGGGAGCTAGGCCCCATTGCCATGCGGCTAGTCTTCGAGCCGTACCCGCTAGCCTTCCAATCCGCCTCCATTATGAGGGCCGCACTAATTTGGATCAATTTTAAGCCTTCTCCTACCTGCCTGCTGTGTCCGGCTGGCTACACTACGCTGTCCGAGTCGCAGCGGGCCTGCGTCGACGCCGACGAATGCACGCAGCAGCAGCCCTGCGATGCGCAGCGCCGGTGCGCGAACACCGTAGGCAGCTACGTCTGCACCGACTGCCCGCTTGGCTACCTCAACCAGGGCCAGGACGCCTGCTCGGACATCAACGAGTGTGCTGCTGACAACGGCGGCTGCGGCCACCAGGTCGTGTGCAGGAACGTCCCCGGCAACTGGAGCTGTAGTCCAGGGGAGTGCTATGCTGGCTATGCGTGGAACGACACCGTGGGGGGCTGCGCGGACGTGAATGAGTGCCTGGTCGGGAGGAGTGCCTGCGATGCCTTGACTACCTGCACCAACACGATCGGGGGCTTTCTGTGCTCTGCTTGCCCGGGGGGCTACGCCGGGGCGGGCGCCACGGGCTGCGTGGACGTAGACGAATGCAGTGAGGGTGGCGTCCCGACCACCTACTGCGGCCCCGGCCAGTGCGTGAACACCCCTGGCAGCTACTACTGCGCGTGCGGCCTGCAGCAGGGCGCCGAGCCCGCGAGGCTCTGGGACCTGCCGTACGATCCTGTTAGTGTGGCAGCGTACCCCGTCTGCCAGGTGCAGGACAGGACCAGGGGATCCGCCTACTTCTACTCCGCCGATTTCGACTGTACACTGGTCTCGACCACAGAGCCGTTCTGGACTGCCACTATCTTTAACTGTGCCGATGGTTTGCCTGTGCCAAATTATCTGGTGCATAGCTTTCGGGTGAGCTACGGTGGCAGGGCAGTGACTGTCCCCAACGTCTCGTTTGCGCTAGAACCGGGGCAGCAGAGGGGGGCAGCTCCTTATACTTGGCGCGTCGAGTACAGGGACGCCGCGGGTGAGTACCGGCTGGCGTGGCAGTTCGATAGCGCACTTACGTTTAATGATTTCTTCGGCGGCGAGCGTTTGTTCCAGGCGCCGCCGGATTGGACGCCGAGGTATTCCACTCAATGGCGATTTTCAGTGACAAGGATGTATTCCCCTTGTGTACTGACTGAGGGAGGACAGCCGATGCTCAGTTTCATGTACCTCCGCCCTTGGTTCCTGGAGGCGGCCGCTTGCGCCTCCTGTCCGGTAGGCAGAGCCAGCGGGGGAGGGCCGTCCGCGCAGTGCAGCTGCCCGAGCGGCTACAAACCTGATGGAGCGCAGGCCTGCGTAGAGCTAGACGAGTGCGCTACGGGCGGCAGCCTGTTGCGCCGTGCGTGTGGCGGGCAGTCTCTGTGCGCTAATACAGCGGGCGGGTACAACTGCACGTGCCCGCCGGGTTACCTCCCGTCTATTGGCACCGGAACCTTTAGCTTGCCCGCCTACGGGACCGGTAACGATGAGTTCTATGGCAGCGGCTGGTATGTCACCGCTAGCTCCAACAGCCAGACGGCCTACCTGGCCCTGGCGGGCGGCACCACTTGGTATTCCGCCACGTACACGTACGCAACCGACGCAGGGCCCGAGGCCAGGTGTGGCAACAGAAACTCGCCGCTGACCGGAACCTCGCGCGGCCAGTACCTGGAGTTCGGACACACACGCGCCGCGTCGGTCCTGCGCCAAGTGTCCTTTGCCCAGGGCCCGAGTACGGCAGGCGTCGCACGAACGCCCGTCTTGTACGGCTCGCTCAACGTGTCGGCCGGCAGTTGGAGCCGCCTACCAGTAACCGGTGTCTACGGCGCGGAAGTCGTGATTCTACCCACTCCGCCAACGTACCAGACCCAGTACTTGGCCTACCGCTTGGTGGTCGAGTGCGTGCATGGCTATTCCACGCCGTCGACTGAGCTCTACACCCGCATCTCTATCCGCAACCTGCAGGCGCAGCTGCAGTTTGAAGGTGTGCTCAACTGTGGCTAGAGCGCGCGCACGAGGAACGAAAAACCCTCTCTCCCCACCTCCCCTGTCACGAGAGCGTGCCAAAAGAGGGGGGAGGAAGCGGGCGCCCTCCCCCCCCCCGGGGGAGGAGGCAAGCCCCTGCCGCCGGGATGGTGACAGCGGGAAGCCCGGCCCCCTGCAGTCCCGGGCTTCCCGTGCCACTGTGCGTAGGCTGCCTGGCTCGTGTACAGGGCTAGGCATGCGGACGCAGCGTCTACGCAGGCCGGTTTCCTCTAGTCGAATAGGGGGGAGGGCTGGCTTACTCCTCTCTGGGGACCCAGCCCATTAGCCAGGGGCCGTCTCCCCGCCGCGCGTTGGTCGCCCGCCGCGTGTCTCTGGCTGTCGTCGTGTTTAGCTACCGCCGGTTATTAAAGAACGTCAAGCTATCGTGCCTCTCGTACACGTTTTTTTAAAGCAAGTAACCCGGCGCCGGGCAGAGTATTAATAGCACACCACGTTGCTAGTAGTGCCTCTTCGTGCACATGTTTTTTCTAAATCAGACTACACTAGCCTCGGCGTTACCGACGACGGGGGCTGTCGTGCTAGGCAAGTCCTGCTCGGTGAGAACCGGGCCCAGACAGCGCAGCAGGTCCTGGAACGAACGTACTGTCTCGTAGTTGCGGTGAATCAGCTCCAGCACCCCGCTGACGACCGTGACCTCTTGCACCGTCTGCCGCCGCTGGCCGAGGCGGTTCACCCGCGCCAGCTGTTGGCTGCGGGTGGCCTGGTTGCTGAGGTACACGCTGCTGACGGTTGCCCCGCAGCGTGTCAGGGTAAAGCCCTCGGCGAAGCGCAGGCAACCTACCACCACGTCATAGTCCGGGCACGCGCCCTGCGCCACCAGGCTGTCGGTGAATGTGAGGGGCGCCTGCGCCGACAGCGTGCACACCAGCAGGCCGGCCGCCGTCAGCCGCGGCACGAGCTCGGCCTGGTGCGCCCGGTCGCGCGCCAGCAGGTACACCGGACACCTGGGCTCGGCGCGCACCAGGGCCAGCGTCTCGCGGACTAGTACCGGGGTGACGGCCGCGTAGGCCCGCCGCAGCAGCTCCGGCAGCGGCACCCCGCGCTCGGCCGGCTGTCCGTCGCCCTCCGGCGTCCTCACCACCCGCTCCACCACGTGGACGCCGGTCTCGAAGCGGTTGTTCACGCAGCACGCAAAGGCCAGCAGCAGGTTGCGCGGGCCGACCGGGAACGGACACACGAGCTGCAGCCACTTGAGCAGGCCAAACAGCGACTTGTTCAGGACCGGAGTGCCGCTGAGCAGGAGCAGGTAGCGCGCGCGCCGTGGCCGGCCGGGCCCGGCGGGCCAGGCAGTCCGCCAGGCGCTGGCGCACCCAGCGCAGCAGCAGCGCATCGACGACCTCCAGCTTCTGCACGCACGCACTCAGCAGCCAGAGCCGGCCGCGCAGCAGGCCGCCCGTCTCCAGCAGCAGGCGTGCGGCCGCCGCCGAGTGCGGCGTCAGCAGGTTCCAGTCGGCGCAGCTGCCGTCCCGCAGGACCCGGGGCAGCCTGAGCTCGGTGCCCTGGAGCCACACCAGGGCCTCCTGCAGCACGGGCGGGCTGCTCTCGGCCCAGAGCTCCTCCAGCCGGGCCGCCGTGCCGGGCCCGAGCGGCAGGCGCAGCCGGGCCTCGTGCACGGCGGACCACGCCCGCTCGCCATCCAACAGGAACTCGAGCTCGCCCAGCCACGCCGCCGGCCCGCCCGTGACCGAGACCCGGCGCACGTCCGCCAGCCCGTGCGCGGCCGAGGGGGAGCGCAGGGCCCGGGCCTGGCCCGGGGCCACGGTGACGCCGGCCTGCAGCTTGGCCCAGAACCCAGCGCGGTCGGCCCGCTCCTCGGCCTCGGTCGGGGGCGGCGGGCTGCGCGCGCCGCGGCCCGCCGGCACGGGGACGACGAGGGGCAGCCCGTACAGGTCGCGGGGGTTGAGGAACACGGCCAGGCGGTGGCCCGGCACGTCCTCGAACTCGTGCTGGTCCACGAGGGCGCTGAGCCACGCGTCCGGCAGCCGCAGGCTGGCCCAGCCCTCCCCCGCGGCGCGGCGCGTGCGCTGGTGCCGGGCCTGGCCCGTCAGTGAGGCGAGCACAAAGATCTGCGCGTCGCGCACGGCGCGGACAAAGGGGCGGGCGGGGTCCAGCGCGCGGCCCGGCACACGGCCGTTGGTGCCCCTGCTGAGGCTGCGGCGAGACGTGGAGCAGTTCCTGCCGTTCATCAACGACCTGGTAGATGCGGCCAGGCCAGGGCTGAGTTCACGCAGCAGAGACTACACGGACTTTGTAGTCGAGTGGCTGATCTTGGCCTCGGTGAAAGAGGTACAAGACAAATGCAAACAGCCCTCGCGCTGTGTCTGGGGAGAAGACTTTGTGCGCAGGTGGTTCACGGAAGGAGGCAGCTACTTCCGCGACAGGGACGTGAACGCCAGGAAGGCCCTGCAGACCAGCAAAGCGACCATGGCCAACCTCAAGAACAGGCACGTGCTCTACTTGGACCCCTGGTGCGCGTTCTTGGACGAGCTCTACCGGGCCATGCTCGCGGAGGCAGACTGCTTTGAGTCGGCTGAGGCCAAGCGCACCAACGACGGCCCGTTTGCGCGCAGTGAGAGGCACCCGCTGTGGGCCCTGCAATCCTTTCTGTTGCTGTCTATCCTCGGCTGTCGCATGGCCGAGCTGTGGAAGTTCAGCGAGTTCTTGCCGGTGGAGGACGACCAGTATATAACGTTTACGGAGATCGGCCGCAACAAGCATGTCTTGCAACACCGGGCGGCGAAAAAGGGAGCGGACCCCCGACGGGACCCGGACGAGCAAAGCGATTACCAGGACTCTATCTATGTCGGCAAACCCCTCGCCTTACCTACGACCTCGTCGGCCGGAGTGCTGAGAATCTACCGGCACATGATCTACGGCACCGAGAACCACTTTAAGCACCGAGCGAAAATGGCGCCTGATGCCAGCATGCTGCTGAAAGGCGACAGACCCAAGTCAGATTACCTGAGCTGGACGACGCACCGATCAGAAATCCTGGCCGAAGAGGACAACCAGCCCATTGCCATGCCGCCCACGAAAAAAATGAAGTCCCTGGTGAACGCCGGCCACAAGAAGAACATCGAACGGCCCAGCCAAGTGCTGCCTAACAGCCAAGTGTCCGCGGCCATGAAAGGCGGAGGATTTAAGAATACGTTCGAAGACCTGACACACCTCTACCAAGAGCGCGCCCACAGTGAATTCCGCATCAGCTACCCGCACCTGCTGCGAGCCATCTACGCCAACGTGGCCTGGGAACTTTACGGCAACCAGTCGCTCGTGGCCCGGCCGGTGTTTTTCAGCCGGGTTTTGGGGCACACTCTCGAGTACGAAAACAAAGAAGAAGGGATCGGCAATCTCAAAACGCAGATGTTTTATGACAAGGTGAAGGTGATGAGCAACAGTGCCCTCACTGCACGAGCCGGACTTGCTCAAGATTGTGCAGGCCATTGTGCAACAGGGCGAAAGGCTGGCCTCGGACTATGCCCGGGTCCTGGGTGACATGAAATACGTAATCCCGCCTAGGCTCACGCAGCTGCCCCGCGAGACCAGAGCCGAACGGTTACGCCGACAAGCCGTTGAATTTTTCGCGGCGCATTTGCAACACGCTGCCAACGAACTGCGCCGGCCCAGCTTTTGGCGCGGGACTGTCGATTCCATTTTTTCCGTGAAGGCTTCCTACCGTTTCGCTAGTCATGCCGCTGCGGCCCTTGATACGGCTGATCCTACACCAGCCGCTCGGATCACGCGGTTTACACAATTGTGTTAAGAGATTCAAGAACCAAAAGCTCATAATTCGACTTTTATTGAAAGTCGAAAGTGAAAAGCAGAGCAAGGTCGAAGCCCTTGCAATTTTTTTTGCCGCGCCGCAAATTACGATGAGTTGCGACAAACCATGCCGAGTGGCACCTGACGGGAAAATTTCGCTCGTTGATTTTGCAGGGAAAACGTTTCCTTTTTTGACTCCTAGCCGTTGCGCGGAACGGATCCGCAGGCACCTCCAGCTACACCCCTACCTGCTAACCAACGGCCACATTTCGAGATTCAAATTCCCGAAACAGCGCGGCCAGCGCTGTGGCACGTGGGTCTGTGCGCCCGAAATAGCAGTCGAGGTCATGGGCCAGTTTGCGTCGGACTGGAACGTGCGGCCCTCACGGCGGACACAGCCCAGGGTCAGTAACAAGCCCCTTGAACCAAGCGTCGTCGCTGCTGTGAGCTATCTGGAGGGAATCCGCGACGGATTTGCAGTTCTTGGACAGTTCGCTCCAGACACAACAAGCATGCTCCAGCCTGCTCTGGACGAGACAGTTAGTACAGTTGGTGCCGAAGAAGAGGCAGTGCCTCCTTTCAAACTCTTGAGCCCTGTTCTGACTTACGAGCAGGACGGGGAAAAAGAAAACGAACTTGAGAGCGTCGCAGAGCATTTTTCGTTTTAATTAAAAAATCAAGAAGATTTAAAAATCCGTAATGTACAGCTCCCTGTTGAACCGGGGCTTGAACCGGGCGGCAGTCTCTTCTGCTCCCGTCAGCCACAAATAACTGGTCCACTTGTCTACTTGCAGCACGGGCCAGCCCGCGTCCTCGTACGCCAGCCGGAAGCGGTAGGCCGGTACGTACGCTAGCGCCACAATAGAATCTCGCGTCGTCCTGGGCACGGGGAAAGACGTGCGGCCCATGCGCCTGCACGCGGCAAAGGGCGTGATCACCCGGTCGCGGTGGTGGAACACGAAGCAGGTGCCACAGTAGCCCTCGACCGTCCTCTTTTGGGTGCAGGTAAAGCAGATGTGCTCGCTCTTGCGCGACACTGTGTTGATTAGGCGCGGCAGCGACTTGGTGTCGTACTTGAAAGTAGCGTTCAGGAACTTGTGCAGGCCGGACAGCTCGCCGTTCTGCACTTTGCGCCGCTTCCACCGGCCGCGCGCGAACCGGCTCGTGTGCGTTTTGAGGTGACGGGTCGTGTGCGCGACCTCGCCGACGCAGAGGTAAGAAAGCACTTCCACCAGGAGATCAGCTGGTAGTGCGGCTAGTATCATTTTTGACTTTTTTAACTATAAGGGATAGAACTTTTTGTTTTTTTGGGGCAGCTGTGACCACCCTCCCCTTGATATTACGGGCCAAGCGTGCCCCACGCTTTAAGAGCTGTCGTAACCGTTGGCGGGCGGACCGTTACCTATGATGGGCGCGAACGGCTTGACCGTGGTACCGGCGTTGGTGTACATGAAATTGGGCTTGAACGGTGCAGCTTGCAGCTGGTTCTGCTGCGCAAACCGCTCTGCTGCCAACTTTTCGGCGTCCCGGGTTTGCTGGTCCAGCTTCTGGAGGATCTCCTTGTCCCTTTGGGCCATGGTCTTGCCGTCCTTTTTCAGGCGCTGTCTCGCGCGGTCACCGTAGAAGAGCATTCTTTGCATCATTTCTCGTTCTTGGCGAGACATGCCCTTGAGCGAAGTTGGCAGCCAGCTCGGAGCGCGGTACGCCAGCTGTTTGAGGCGCTCCTGTTTCTGGATGTCCGCACGGGTCGGCGGCTTGGGCGGGTCCGGCCCTCTGAGGATGACTTCGCCATCTGGTAACGAAGCTGGAGCAAGCCAAGACTTATAGTTTAACTCCAGCCTGTCTAAATGCTCGTGGTAAATCATTGCAGCATGCCGCGTTCCCACGTTGCGCTCATCCGTGCATTGGGCAAAGTGAGCCATAAACTCCTTTTTGGGAAAGAGCTGGCCGAAATTCTCCCATAGGTTGGTAAGGGTCCGCTGCACTTTCGAGTTGACCATGATGCAATGTGACGTCTGTTCGCGCATAATCGGCGATACGGAGTTCCGCCCGGTGAGGTACTGCACTGCGATGAAGATCGTGATGTTATAGTGGCGGTATGTACCAAAAAAGTTCTGCATCCATCGATCAGTACTGTCTATGCCGTTTGCTCAAGCTGTTCTGCATTGCTACTCTCCCCCTCACATTCATCGTCCCATTGTACTCCTCTGGGTGGGTGTGCATCTTTTCCAACTATATGGGGGTTGAAACGCACGTTGCGTACGTTCGATATGACCTTGCGGCCATCCCAAACCCTGTAAAGCTCTTTGAAAACATCGTATCCTAAGAGCATTACACGTTTTCCTCTATAGTTTCCTTTGCCAACTTGCTTTCCGACATACATTACTCCCATATATCCTATTGGTTTCAGTTGCCGAATGGCCGGTTTGTAACTCAAACACGGCTCAAAGGGTGAAATCCCTTGACGTGGTCCGGTTGTAGCTGGCAATATGCTGTGTAGAGTGGTAGCGGTGTGTTCCATTTCTGCCCAAAACTTAAGTGGAAGGTTAGCTTCATATCGCATAGCCCTAGCTGGCCCTGCAGTTATGTCATTAACTTTTTCAGCTATCGGATTTCCGTCTTTGTCTCCTGGTGCTGAAACTTTCCAAATAAATTCTAATGGCTTCCACCATTCGATTACTTCCACGGGGGCAACGAATTCGTTGTCACACGTGACATGTTTGACCTTCCTACCGGTCTGTCGTTCAAACCACGCTACTACTGCCTGCTTAAGACACTCTACAAACTCGTTCTTGTGTCTTAAGTAAAAGTCTAAGATATAACCTGAATAATCGTCTGTTACACAAAACTTGTAGTACTTGCCAATTTGATGGACATTACTGCCCATGGTCCGGCTGTATCTACGTGCAAAATCTCACTCGCATAACTAGCTCTGCTAATCCTATTCTTCTTAAATCTGGGCAATTCTTTAGCCTTACCCATCATACAAGCTTCACAATATCTAACTAAATCTTCATTGCTGACAACTTTGCGGCCCAGTGCCTTGCCTAATGCCTAGGTCTTCTTTATAGCCTTATGCCCGCTGCACTGATGCATGACGTAAATGTCTACAGGCTTCTTATTTGCACTCTTCTCTGGATACATAGCATATAACACACATCCTTCACTCTCTCTATTCTCGCAAACTTTAGCTACTTCTTTCTTATTCTCTCTCTCCTTGGGGGTTCCCTCCCCATTTACCCCGCCTTTGATTTCTTGAAGTTCGTCATATTCCGTGCCCCACCGGTATAGCATTCCCGGCGTCATTTTCCTCCTGACAATCACGTCACTCTCTTTCACTCTTATGGGGTGCTTTAAAATAAGCAACTGTCCGTTCTGGTGAATAACAGATCTGTGGTAAAAGTGATCCATGCTACCGGTTGAAACTATGTTCACAGGCACCCTTGGGTCGTACAACATTTCTTTCTTTACAATCACTGGTTTTCCTGTCCCATCTGCACGGGTCAATCTTGCTTCTCCCTTCTGGTTCACTACACTTTCTCCGTTTCCAGTGATCAGACTGACTGGGGCAATATCAAAAAGGTTGCTTAATATAGCCGTCGCGCAAGCTATGTCTCGTAACGATCCACTAGTACTTTCCTGCACTATCATCCTCTCTTTCTTGCTTTTTCCCTTACCTTCTGCTACTAGTATCAGGTTGTGCTCGATATCTTCCGTGTTCTCCTTTTCTTTCTCTTTCTCTTTCTTGCCCGCCTCTTTCCTTTTCTTCGTTCTCTCTCTTCGTTGTATCGCTCTTCGTACATCCAATCGTATTCTTCCCTTCCTTCTTTGTCATCTCTGTATGGAATTGGAAGTGATCTCTCTATTCTCATCTATTCAGAATCCATAGAGTCATCTGTGTTTCCGGGGTCTTCATCTTCTTCTTCTGACGCTCCGTCTATTTCCTCTCTCTTCGCATCAAATGCTGCCTTCTTCCTAGCTGCTGTCTTTGGTGTAAAGAATATGTATGCGTCTTCTGAGTGTAACTTGCGTAAATACGTATTCAAAGATCCCTCTGCCACTACCTCGTTGTGAATCTGAGCTAAGTGAGGCATAGATTCCACTAACTGCTCTGCAAAAGCGTTTTTGTGGTTGCATGCTAGGTCTAGCATACCATAATCCATTACGGATAGCACTTCTGTGTAGAACTCACTTTACTTGCCGTTCGGTTCGTAACATAACCCATCTTTCACAGTTAGGTCTTTCAATCCATTCGACATCACAAACAACAAACGCTGTAATTCCGTCTTATGGGGTCTCGGGTGTCCTTCACTGTGTCTCATGATCATCTGACAACCCAAATCGCTCTTTCTTTCTTCAATGACTCTTCTGATGCAGCTTTTAGTCGTGCTTCTCTCACTGACTCTCTTGCTGTGGGTGTAGTACTCGCAGCATGCGACAAAAACATGTCTGTCAGTAGGTTGTCTGTCTCGGCTACCCTCACTCCATTCTCTCTTTTCACCTTCACTACATCGATATCACCTGTCTCCTCATCCATGATGCACGTATGCAGCAGCTAGCCTTCGTATATCCTCAAAGCTAATCACTTTGCCACTGTGTCCCCAATTTTTACTGCTCCCCTCCGTAGTTGTGCTTTGTTGACGCGTGGAGTTGTGCAAGTTGTGCTGTGGAGTGGGTGTTGTTTGTGTCTCCTGTCTATCCTCGTCTACTCTATCTACCGGGGACGGACCTTTTGAGGGTTGCGACGGGGGCCATGCCTTACCATCAGCTCTTGTCCCCTGTCGCACAGACACTATGCTTGCAGCTTCAATCTCTGTCTTAACCTCCCCGGCCCGCGCTTGAAAATCTGGCATATCAGCACAGTCAGCCATTAATTTTTCTTCTCGCGGGTTTTCCGGTTTGATGACTGACTCGGGTTTTTGAGCGGGAATTACCTTGTCCTTTTGTCCGGGTATTGCCGAGTCTTTTTGAGAAAGTTGCTGTGCTCTCGCCCCCTTGCTCTCCCTCTCTCTCTTCAATCTTTTCATCATCTCTTCACTTGGGTACTCTTTGGTGGGGGGTGGGCGGCATGATGGGGGTTGTTCCAGATCAAGTTCTGGGAATTGTGGGTCCTGCTTGTAGTGATACCCACACAGACTGGCATACTGCAACCTCTTGCTCATACTGCCTGCCTTACCTATGCTCCTACTTTCACCCTATTTCACACCACACCGCTTCCCCTTAGAGTTCTTCCCTACACATTGGATTGTGTTTCGTTTGGGATTGGGTGTTTGTTTGGTGGGGGTGATTGTCTGTGGTGTCTTGTGTTTGTTTGTCTCTTTCGTTTGGAGGAGACATTGAGGTGTCGGTTTCGGTTTCGTCGGTTTCTCTTTCTTAGAGGGTTGCGAGGAAGTTTCTCGCACGAGACTCTCGTGCTGTGGAGGGGGTCGGTTGGGAGGGTTGTAGACGAGGGGTTGAGGCGTTGATCACTAGTGAGAGTGGATGGTGAGGGGTTGGATGGGGGAATGCCTCCGAGCGAGTAGCGAGTCTAGGAGCTGCTCGACATTCTAACCCCCCCCCTTCCCCGAACGGACTCTTTCGGGTTGTTCAGTGTCGTTCTCTTTTTGCTCCCCTGTTTCACTATCCTCCCCTTCCGTTTCCTCTCCCTTTTGGGCTGTGTTGCCCTCTTCTTGTTCTTTCTCTGCCTCCATGACAATCAGTTCATAATCCTCCTCTTCTGAACTGTTACCCTCTTCTGTGTTGTTATTTTCCCTATCTTCTCCTTCGTTTTCCTCGCCATTTTCACCTTTTACAAGAGTCACCCCTTTATCCTTTTTCTTACGAAACTTACTACCTTTGCTTTAGGTTTCTCTCTTGGGAGGGGCGGTGTTGTGGGGTTTATGGGTGCGACGGGAGCTGTTAGACTTAGCGAGCTTAGGGCAAAAGAGTTTAGTGTGACCAGTCTCGCTGCAGTTATAACAAACTGCAGTGAGCCACCATTCCTTTCGTTCTGTCACTGCCCCATCATGCTTGCCCCAGTGTTCACCTTTTCGTTTGTACTTGCTCTTCCCACTCTTCCTTCCCTCCTCTTCTTCCTCTCCTGCTAGCAATAAAGCTGCTCCTTCTCCATCTGCTCTATTACTATTCTTCCCTTTCTCATACTTCTTCTGTCTGTTGGTTGCCTCCCAAAGCACGTAAACCTCTCTAGCTGCCTCAACTATGTCGTTGTGCTTGGGTCGTATGGCTGGTGCCATACGATAGTGATCAGCAAAGTATTTTGCACCATAGGCTGGGTGCGTACTCAGCTTCTCTAGCAACCGGTTTGTTGATTCATCTTCTTCAAACTTCTCTCCTCTTAGCTTTTCTAGCCATTCTTTCTTCAGTAGGTACCTGGTGAGCCAGGCGTCTACGTCTTCGTTCTTCCTAGGAGCTCTCTCTCTCTCTCTCTCTCTCTCTCTCTCTCTCTCTCTCTCTCTCTCTCTCTGAACTTCTTTTCTTCCAGATACCTTGCTGCTCCGGAAATTTGTCCGTATTTTCGCTTGACAGTGCCGACCTTATCGAACGGATCTTGAGCATTAAGGCTTCTGAGATATGCGACGACTTTGTAGTTAGAGAATGCAGTGGTTATGAGTAGCTGAAATAGTTTACATCGCTGCAAATATTTTTGCTCCCTCTTGTACGCTCTTTTCACTGCTCTCGTTTGTGCTCGTCTCGCTCTTCTCTTCGCTTTTTCCTCCCAAGCTAGCTTCTGCTCATTAGTCCATTTCGCATACTCTTTCGGCTTCTCTAGTTCTTTCTTCTTTGGGTCTTGTCGTTTTGTGCGTGATGATGTTGATGAGGTTGATGCTTCTGCTTTGTCTTCTTCCTCACTCTCTTCACTCACGTCTGGTGAATCTTCTTCAGTCGGTTCTTTTGGTTCATCTGCTTCCTCTGCTGCTCTCATACGGCTCAAATCCATCCGTATTTCTTCTTAGCAGCTACCTCATCGCGAAATGCGTCTTTCACTATGTCCCCGAGAATTGTACTGATACCGTAAGCATATTCCTCTAGCTGATAGTAAAATCCTTGAAGATGTTCCGTGACACCGTCATAGACGGGTGCGTGAGATAAGAACTGTTTCCAGTTCGTGTATTGCTGTGATGAAC
>WBZZ01002836.1:0-10000 GCA_019918135.1 Paulinella micropora
TCTGGAAACGACAGCTACAGATAGCTCACAGAAGGAGGCACTCTAAGCTTTGAGAAAAAACCGACAGGAAAATTTCTCTCGAAGTACACGGCCCGGCCTGGGCTGCTGAAACTTTGTGCAAGTTTCCGGAATATAAAAACGGCCCTGCCTCCTCTGCCAAGACGGAAGGCAGCAGAAATGTGGAAAGTGGCAAAAATAGCAAAAATGTGTGAAAACAACCCTTAACAACTTCGTGGTACCACGTGACACAAGCGAATAAAAAACATGCATGATGATGGACCCTCAGAGAACAGACAGACGTCTTTGTCGCATGTGGATACAATAACTGAGTACTTATCTGATGCACTTGCACAATCTAGACACACCGTGCATGAATTGGAAAATGGCAGAGCTTTCTGCCGCTTACTGGACTGAGAAACGCCTTGTGGAAACAGCCCTCCTGAACATGATTTGTTTTCGGATACTGTCATATATATCGTCCATCCCCCTATTCTTATTACTAATACTATGTTATTATTATTATTATTATTATTATTATTATTATTATTACTATTATTACTATTATTTTACTATTATTACTATTATTATTATTATTATTATTATTATTATTATTATTATTATTATTATTATTATTATTATTATTATTATTATTATTATTATTATTATTATTATTATTATTATTATTATTATTATTATTATTATTATTATTATTATTATTATTATTATTATTATTATTATTATTATTATTATTATTATTATTATTATAATATTATTATTATTATTATTATTATTATTATTATTATCATTATTATTATTATTATTATTATTATTATTATTATTATTATTATTATTATTATCATTATCATTATCATTATTATTATTATTATTATTATTATTATTATTATTATTATTATTATTATTATTATTATTATTATTATTATTATTATTATTATTATTATTATTATTATTATTATTATTATTATTATTATTCGTGGACACCGTGATAGCCCAGTGGTCAAGTTCTACCATCTGGGCCCTGTCGCCAGTTCGATTCCCGTCGGTGCCACCAGTATTTTCATTGAACATACCGATCCGTCTGGACCAGTATTTTCATTGAACATACCAGTCCGTCTGGAAGTGTTGGAACTGCCCTTGCGGGGGTGTCATTAGAGCTTATCGTCAATTCTTCGTACTCCCCTCACGGGTGAGACGATGGAGGCGCATGTGCAGAAATGCATCAGCCATTGACAGAGAAGCACTATTATTATTCGTATTCTTATTATTATTATTATTATTATTGTTATTATTATTATTATTATTGTGGACACCGTGATAGCCCAGTGGTCAAGTTCTACCATCTGGGCCCTGTCGCCAGTTCGATTCCCGTCGGTGCCACCAGTATTTTCATTGAACATACCGCTCCGTCTGGACCAGTATTTTCATTGAACATACCGGTCCGTCTGGAAGTGTTGGAACTGCCCTTGCGGGGGTGTCATTAGAGCTTATCGTCAATTCTTCGTACTCCCCTCACGGGTGAGACGATGGAGGCGCATGTGCAGAAATGCATCAGCCATTGACAGAGAAGCACTATTATTATTATTATTATTATTATTATTATTATTATTATTATTATTATTATTATTACTACTACTATTATGGACACCGTGATAGCCCAGTGGTCAAGTTCTACCATCTGGGCCCTGTCGCCAGTTCGATTCCCGTCGGTGCCACCAGTATTTTCATTGAACATACCGGTCTATTTCTGGACCAAAATTTTCATTAAACATACCGGCCCGTCTGGAAGTGTTGGAACTGCCCTTGCGGGGGTGTCATTAGAGCTTATCGTCAATTCTTCGTACTCCCCTCACGGTTGAGACGATGGAGGCGCATGTGCAGAAATGCATCAGCCATTGACAGAGAAGCACTATTACTACTACTATTATTATTATTATTATTATTATTATTATTATTATTCATTTTTATCATTATTATTGTTCTTCTTCTTCTTCTTCTTCTTCTTCTTCTTCTTCTTCTTCTTCTTCTTCTTCTTCTTCTTCTTCTTCTTCTTCTTCTCTTCTTCTTTCTTTCGTTAATCATATCTTCTTCTTCTTCTTCTTCTTCTTCTTCTTCTTCTTCTTCTTCTTCTTCTTCTTCTTCTTCTTCTTCTCCTCCTTCTCCTCCTTCTCCTTCTTCTTCTTCTTCTTCGTCGTCTTCTTCTTCTTCTTCTTCTTCTTCTTCTTCTTCTTCTTCTTCTTCTTCTTCTTCTTCTTCTTCTTCTTCTTCTTCTTCTTCTTCTTCTTCTTCTTCTTCTTCTTCTTCTTCTTCTTCTTCTTCTTCTTCTTCTTATCATCATCATCATCATTATTATTATTATTATTATTATTATTATTATTATTATTATTATTATTATTATTATTATTATTAGTAAATCTGCCTTGGAGTGTTGACTGTGACATATTTGAGGGAAATCCCGATGAAAAAACCTAGTCACACTTGCTAAACAGAGTTCCAGCCCAATGGCCTCAAGGCGTTAAACTGTGACGCCAACTCATAACCCTTTGGTGGTAGATGCTGGGGAGGAGGGTCGTTGCGCGCGTAAAAGATCTTAAACTCCGCATATGCTGGTTGATAGCCCAGGACCCAGCAGACACCAGATTGTTATGGGTGGGGTTTCGAGGCAGCTCTAGCAACCGCGCTTGGTGTATGCACTTGCACATTCGGTGACGTCTTGCAAGAGGTTGCTGGGACTGCGGAATAACCTCGGCTTAGTGCAGTCTTTCCCTCAGGAGCTCCATCGGTGGCCCCGATCATCAGGCGAGAGACTGACACGGGGGGGTGGAGGACCTCGAACAAGGGTATTGGAGGCTTATGTCCGTTGAGGATATGCCACTAGCTGCATAAGTACGCCTCAGATATAGTAAATTATTATTATTATTATTATTATTATTATTATTATTATTATTATTATTATTATTATTATTATTATTATTATTATTTGGACACCGTGATAGCCCAGTGGTCAAGTTCTACCATCTGGGCCCTGTCGCCAGTTCGATTCCCGTCGGTGCCACCAGTATTTTCATTGAACATACCGGTCCGTCTGGAAGTGTTGGAACTGCCCTTGCGGGGGTGTCATCAGAGCCTATCATCAATTCTTCGTACTCCCCTCACGGGTGAGACGATGGAGGCACATGTGCAGAAATGCATCAGCCATTGACAGAAAAGCACTATTATTATTATTATTATTATTATTATTATTATTATTATTATTATTATTATTATTATTATTATTATTATTATTATATTATATTATTATTATTATTATTATTATTATTATTATTATTATGGAGGGGTGCACAGTATGGCACCCCACGGGAAGAGGAGGTGGTTGGGCCTCTTCCCACTGGTTTCGAGGCTATGTCGTTGTGTTGGCTCCGAGGCTATGTTGTTGTGTTGGTTCCGAGGCTATGTAAGTGTGTTGGTTCCGAGGCTCTGTTGTTGTGTGGGTTCCGAGGCTATGTCGATGTGGGTTCCGAGGCTATGTTGTTGTGTTGGTTCCGAGGCCATGTCGTTGTGTTGTTTTTTATAAGACATACACCACGTGGGATCAAAGGGGTATTTACATTCCGCGATCTAGGGGTGGTGACGGGTTTCGAGGCGTCCCAGATACTTACCACAAAACGTCCTCATGCGCTGGCAGACCGCATGAAATGTCTGCTACCCCTGTGAGTACCTCCATGCGGGACCTACCCAGTCTCGTGGAGCTCTCACGCGGGGAAGATCAATCATTTGTAGTTGATTTCCTGCAAGGTACCCGACACTGTGCGGGTAGTAGGGACTTCCTTTTGGGGCCTTCTATGCAGGATGGTTAGAGTCACTCTTCCCTCCCCAACATACTCACTGTAGTCCCTGTTGGGTCGAGGGATGGAGGCGCATGGCCCTCGGGCTCAGCCATGACAGATCAATATATATATATTATTATTGTTATTGTTATTATTATTTATTATTTTATTATTATTATTATTATTATTATTATTATTATTATTATTATTATTATTATTATTATTATTATTATTATTATTTATTATTATTATTATTATTATTATTATTATTATTATTATTATTATTATTATTATTATCCCTGAAAGGAGTTGGTGAAGGGGGTGGGGGGTTTGGGGGGAGGGGGAAAATGAAAATTGTGTACCCCCCCCCCACCCCATTTCGTCACCCTGTCGGAATAAATCATGGTTTGTGGGAACGAGGAGGAGTTGGGAGCTCATATTTGCAGGGTGGTTAGCCCCAGACTCGATCTTGATGCTGATATGATTTTTTTTGGAATTCACGCAAATATTTGCGTTAGGGGAGTGTCCTGAATGCTAAAATTCCTTGTTTTTTTTCGCACCCCAACCGCGCCCAATCGCAATAAATCATGGTTTGTGTGAACCAGGAGGGGTTGGGAGCTCATATTGACAGGGTGGCTAGCCCCAGACTCGATGTTGATGCTGATATAATTTCTTAGGAATTCACGCAAATATTTGCGTTAGGGCAGTGTCCTGAATGCCAAAATTCCTTGTTTTTTTGGCCTTTTTTTGCACCTCCCCATCGGAATAAATCATGGTTTGTGGGAACGAGGAGGAGTTGGAGCTCATATTGGCAGGGTGGTTAGCCCCAGACTCGATCTTGATGCTGGTATAGTTTTTTTTTTGAATTCACGCAAATGTTTGCGTTAGGGGAGTGTCTTGAATGCCAAATTTCCTTGTTTTTTTGGCCTTTTTTTGCACCCCCCATCGGAATAAATCATGGTTTGTGGAACCAGGAGGAGTCGGGAGCTCATATTGGCAGGGTGGGTAGCCCCAGACTCGATCTTGATGCTGGTATAGTTTTTTTTTGGAATTCACGCAAATATTTGCGTTAGGGGAGTGTCCTGAATGCTAAAATTCCTTGTTTTTTTGGCAGCACTTGCCGGTGCCTCCGGCCATTGAACGTACCCTGTCGACGGGGCAGGGGGGGTCCGGGGGGCCCTCCCATGAGAACCCCAGGCCTGTGATTGTACGTACCCGTCTGGTCGCGGGTGGCACCACACCTGAAAATTGAGGTTTTTCGCCACCAGGCGCCCCTTGCGGCACCTCCGGCAATTTCAACGTACCCTGTCGAAGGGAAAGGGTAAGGGGGGGGGGGGGGGGGGTCCGGGGGGCCCTCCAAAAAGTGATAAAAAGTGGGGCTGGCGGGGTATGGTGCGCTTCGCGCACCGGTAAACCATCCTTTCAGGTGTTGGCGCAGACCCTAGTTATTATTATTACTATTATTATTATTATTATTATGGACACCGTGATAGCCCAGTGGTCAAGTTCTACCATCTGGGCCCTGTCGCCAGTTCGATTCCAGTCGGTGCCACCAGTATTTTCATTGAACATACCGGTCCGTCTGGAAAAATGCATCAGCCATTGACAGAGAAGCACTATTATTATTATTATTATTATTATTATTATTATTATTATTATTATTATTATTATTATTATTATTATTATTATTTATGGACACCGTGATAGCCCAGTGGTCAAGTTCTACCATCTGGGCCCTGTCGCCAGTTCGATTCCCGTCGGTGCCACCAGTATTTTCATTGAACATACCGATCCGTCTGGACCAGTATTTTCATTGAACATACCGGCCCGTCTGGAAGTGTTGGAACTGCCCTTGCGGGGGTGTCATTAGAGCTTATCGTCAATTCTTCGTACTCCCCTCACGGGTGAGACGATGGAGGCGCATGTGCAGAAATGCATCAGCCATTGACAGAGAAGCACTATTATTATTATTATTATTATTATTATTATTATTATTATTATTCCAGTATTTTCATTGAACATACCGCTCCGTCTGGACCAGTATTTTCATTGAACATACCGGTCCGTCTGGAAGTGTTGGAACTGCCCTTGCGGGGGTGTCATTAGAGCTTATCGTCAATTCTTCGTACTCCCCTCACGGGTGAGACGATGGAGGCGCATGTGCAGAAATGCATCAGCCATTGACAGAGAAGCACTATTATTATTATTATTATTATTATTATTATTATTATTATTATTATTATTATTATTATTATTATTGCCCTGTCGCCAGTTCGATTCCCGTCGGTGCCACCAGTATTTTCATTGAACATACCGGTCTATTTCTGGACCAGTATTTTCATTGAACATACGGCCCGTCTGGAAGTGTTGGAACTGCCCTTGCGGGGGTGTCATTAGAGCTTATCGTCAATTCTTCGTACTCCCCTCACGGGTGAGACGATGGAGGCGCATGTGCAGAAATGCATCAGCCATTGACAGAGAAGCACTATTATTATTATTATTATTATTATTATTATTATTATTATTATTATTATTATTATTATTATTATTATTATTATTATTATTATTAGGGTATTGGAGGCTTATGTCCGTTGAGGATATGCCATTAGCTGCATCAGTACGCCTCAGATATAGTAAATCTGCCTTGGAGTGTGACATATTTGAGGGAAATCCCGATGAAAAAACCTAGTCACACTTGCTAAACAGAGTTCCAGCCCAACGGCCTCAAGGCGTTAAACTGTGACGCCAACTCATAACCCTTTGGTGGTAGATGCTGGGGAGGAGGGTCGTTGCGCGCGTAAAAGATCTTAAACTCCGCATATGCTGGTTGATAGCCCAGGACCCAGCAGACACCAGATTGTTATGGGTGGGGTTTCGAGGCAGCTCTAGCAACCGCGCTTGGTGTATGCACTTGCACATTCGGTGACGTCTTGCAAGAGGTTGCTGGGACTGCGGAATAACCTCGGCTTAGTGCAGTCTTGCCCTCAGGAGCTCCATCGGTGGCCCCGATCATCAGGCGAGAGACTGACACGGGGGGGTGGAGGACCTCGAACAAGGGTATTGGAGGCTTATGTCCGTTGAGGATATGCCATTAGCTGCATCAGTACGCCTCAGATATATTATTATTATTATTATTATTATTATTATTATTATTATTATTATTATTATTATTATTATTATTATTATTATTATTATTATTATTATTATTATTATGGCACCGCGATAGCCCAGTGGTTAAGGTCTACCATCTGGGACCTGTCGCCAGTTCGATTCCCGTCGGTGCCAGTATTTTCAAAGGATATTTTCTTTGAAGGTATTGGTCTGTCTGGAAGGCTTGGAGCTGCCTTGCGGGGGTGTCATTAGAGCCTATCGTCAAATCTTCGTACTCCCCTCGCGGGTGAGACGATGGAGGCACATGTGCAGAAATGCATTCGCCATTGACTGAGAAGCACTATTATTATTATTATTATTATTATTATTATTATTATTATTATTATTATTATTATTATTATTATTATTATTATTATTATTATTATTATTTAGGGAGTACATAGGCCATCGGTCCTTTCCATGGGCTGATTGGTATAAAGCTCCTAGAGTAATGTTCTATGCCGTCACTTCCTTTATTCCACCGATTGGTGTGGAGACTTTCCTTATGGAATGGAGGACTGGATGCACATGGCCTTTTGGCTCAGCAATTGGCAGGAGATACACTATTATTATTATTATTATTATTATTATTATTATTATTATTATTATTATTATTATTATTATTATGGAGGGGTGCACAGTATGGCACCCCACGGGAAGAGGAGGTGGTTGGGCCTCTTCCCACTGGTTTCGAGGCTATGTCGTTGTGTTGGCTCCGAGGCTATGTTGTTGTGTTGGTTCCGAGGCTATGTAGTTGTGTTGGTTCCGAGGCTCTGTTGTTGTGTGGGTTCCGAGGCTATGTCGATGTGGGTTCCGAGGCTATGTTGTTGTGTTGGTTCCGAGGCCATGTTGTTGTGTTGTTTTTTATAAGACATACACCACGTGGGATCAAAGGGGTATTTACATTCCGCGATCTAGGGGTGGTGACGGGTTTCGAGGCGTCCCAGATACTTACCACAAAACGTCCTCATGCGCTGGCAGACCGCATGAAATGTCTGCTACCCCTGTGAGTTACCTCCATGCGGGACCTACCCAGTCTCGTGGAGCTCTCACGCGGAAGATCAATCATTTGTAGTTGATTTCCTGCAAGGTACCCGACACTGTGCGGGTAGTAGGGACTTCCTTTTCGGGCCTTCTATGCATGATGGTTAGAGTCACTCTTCCCTCCCCAACATGCTCACTGTAGTCCCTGTTGGGTCGAGGGATGGAGGCGCATGGCCCTCGGGCTCAGCCATGACAGATCAATATATATTATTATTATTATTATTATTATTATTATTATTATTATTATTATTATTATTATTATTATTATTATTATTATTATTATTATTGTGCCACCAGTATTTTCATTGACATACCGATCCGTCTGGACCAGTATTTTCATTGAACATACCGGCCCGTCTGGAAGTGTTGGAACTGCCCTTGCGGGGGTGTCATTAGAGCTTATCGTCAATTCTTCGTACTCCCCTCACGGGTGAGACGATGGAGGCGCATGTGCAGAAATGCATCAGCCATTGACAGAGAAGCACTATTATTATTATTATTATTATTATTATTATTATTATTATTATTATTATTATTATTATTATGGACACCGTGATAGCCCAGTGGTCAAGTTCTACCATCTGAGCCCTGTCGCCAGTTCGATTCCCGTCGGTGCCACCAGTATTTTCATTGAACATACCGGTCTATTTCTGGACCAGTATTTTCATTGAACATACCGGCCCGTCTGGAAGTGTTGGAACTGCCCTTGCGGGGGTGTCATTAGAGCTTATCGTCAATTCTTCGTACTCCCCTCACGGGTGAGACGATGGAGGCGCATGTGCAGAAATGCATCAGCCATTGACAGAGAAGCACTATTATTATTATTATTATTATTATTATTATTATTATTATTATTATTATCCCTGAAAGGTGTTGGTGAAGGGGGTGGGGGGTTTGGGGGGAGGGGGAAAATGAAAATTGTGTACCCCCCCCCACCCCATTTCGTCACCCCTGTCGGAATAAATCATGGTTTGTGGGAACGAGGAGGAGTTGGGAGCTCATATTTGCAGGGTGGTTAGCCCCAAACTCGATCTTGATGCTGATATGATTTTTTTGGAATTCACGTAAATATTTTCGTTAGGGGAGTGTCCTGAATGCCAAAATTCCTTGTTTTTTTTCGCACCCTCGTCGGAATAAATCATGGTTTGTGTGAACCAGGAGGAGTTGGGAGCTCATATTGACAGGGTGGCTAGCCCCAGACTCGATCTTGATGCTGATATAGTTTTTTTTGGAATTCTCGCAAATGTTATTTGCGTTAGGGGAGTGTCCTGAATGCGAAAATTTCTTATTTTTTAAGCCTATTTTCTGCTCTCGCATCGCAATAAATCATGGTTTGCGTTAACCAGGAAGAGTTGGGAGCTCATATTGACAGGGTGGCTAGCCCCAGACTCGATGTTGATGCTGATATAGTTTTTTTGGAATTCACGCAAATATTTGCGTTAGGGAGTGTCCTGAATGCCGAAATTCCTGGTTTTTTGGGAGTACTTGCCGGTACCTCCGGCCATTGAACGTACCCTGTCGACGGGGCAGGAGGGGTCCGGGGGGACCTCCCCTCGGGAACCCAAGCCCGGCGATTGTACGTACCAGTTTGGTCGCGGGTGGCACCCACACCAGATAGTTGAGGTCTTGTGCCACCAGGCGCCCTCCGGCAATTCAACGTACCCTGTGGACGGGAAAGGGGGGGTCCGGGGGGCCCTCCCCCCGGGAACCCCAGCCTGGCGATTGTACGTACCCGTTTTGGTCGCGGGTGGCACCCACACCAGAAAATTGAGGTCTTGTGCCACCAGCCGCCGTTTGCGCACACCAGAGGGAGTTAGCGGCTGATATTTGGTGTATCTGACACTTCTTGATGAGCTCTCTTCGAAAATATAAAAATTGGGGCGCCGGGTGGACTACACACCGGGAAATTGAGGTTTTTGCGCTACCAGGCGCCGTTTGCGCACACCTGAGGGAGTTTAAGGCTG
>WBZZ01002837.1:0-12500 GCA_019918135.1 Paulinella micropora
GCGCTCAAAGATCTTATTTACAAAGACCCGAAAGACGGAGGACTGGTTTTAACGATGCCCGACTTTACGAAACAATTCGTAGTCGATACAGACGCATCTAAGTTTGCGATTGGGGCTGTATTACAACAAGAGGATGAGGAGAAGAAATTACGCCCAATCATGTTTATTAGTAGGACGTTGTGTGCGGCGGAGAGAAACTATTGCACAAGGCAAAGAGAGGCGTTGGCGGTAGTATGGGCCCTCAAGAGGCTCAGAGAGTATTTGTGGGGAGGACCTCAATTTACTGTCAGAACTGATCATCATAACCTGTTATGGTTGATGAATCATGAACAGACGGGACGGCTGGCGCGGTGGCAAGCGTTCTTGTCTTGTTTCGATTTTACAATGGTCCATCTACCGGGGAAGCGAAATGTGGTCGCTGATAGCCTCTCTAGGCTAGAGTTTAACTCAGAAGTATCGGCGTTGGTGTCCACGGTGGAGATGGAAGACTTGTCCACTGACAAGGTGTATGAGGTCAGCCACATTGAGGCGATGGAGATGGCGAGTGGAGTCCGATATGACCGCACAGGTCTACGGTACAGTCCACAAGGCCCGGATCATGGGATATGTTGTGAGCTACATACCCAGGAGGACGCTGAGTGGTCCTATGAGGTATATGAGAATGCGAAGGCGAACATAAGAGAGGAAGAGGAGACGCAGGAAGTTTATGCGGAGCCTCCTCAAGAGCGGAGAAGTGACCTAGACGATGACCCGGAAAGAATCGGGGTACGGCTAGAAGATGGTACTATCCATATAGCCTCGCCTACCGCATGGAGGCAACAACAGGCTCAAGATCCGGACTTTAAGGAACTCATACAGTTATATCAGAACCCGGATGAGCTACGGATGACGAAAGCGATCAAAGATCAGATGAAGGAGATGGGATGGAGAGATGGTCTACTGTGGTACAAGGGCCTTCACGGTCGCTATGCGTCACAGCCGGACAAATGGACCCTTTGGGTACCGGAGAGTCTGAGACGATTTATATTTGTCGCAGCCCACAATTGCCCACTTTTGGCGCATCCGGGTCGACAACGAACTCACATGTTCGTAGCGAGGCGATTCTGGTGGAAGAAGATGAAGGAGGAAATAGATCAGGCGGTGGATGCATGCATCCCGTGCAAGATAAACAAAACACCGCTGAAGGCAAATTTCGGCCTGATTGGCGAATTTCATCTTCATGCGGGGATGTTTGAGTTTATACACATTGATCATGTGGGACCTTTCCCAGAATCGAAGGATGGTTACAAATACCTCCTTACTGCTATTGACAGAGCCACCAACTATGTGTGGATCATCCCTGTCAAAGATGTTACTGGCAAGACGACGGCCGAGGCGCTGATCGATAGGATCATCTCACAGATCGGAGTACCAAGAAAGATATGTTCTGATCGAGGCTCGGACTTTAATAACGAGGTCATCGACAAACTATCGGGATGAACTGGCAATATGTTACTGCCTATAACCCGCGAACAAATGGGAAAATCGGGCGGGTACACAGACCCCTCAAAGCCTCGCTAAAGATGTATTGTACGAAGAAGGGGAATCAAAGAGCATGGGTCGAGGCAGCACCATCATTTGCGTTTGCAATGAACTGTCTACCCTCTACGGCGTTAGGAGGCTCGAAGAGCTCAATCTCGCCATATCAGTTAGTATATGGGCGTGAGCCTGATATCCCGACTTCGCTCCTTCACCCAAAAGACACTTGGGCGGATGCGGATGAGTTGTTTGGGATGAGACTTAGGGTGAAGATGGAGGCGGAACAAATAGTCAGGGCGCATAGAGAGGCGGAGCGCCGAAAGACTGATGCTGAAGGGGTGCGACAAGCGCACTTGGATCAGATCAAGTTTCAGGTTGGGGATATTGTACTGTTGTACCATCCTCAGGTCCCGAAAGGAGTCAGCTCTAAGCTGTTCACTCACTGGAAAGGACCTTATCAGATTATGGAACAGACGGGACCTCTGAACTACAAGATCAGGGGTAGAGGGAAGGTGCAAATTGTGAATGTAAGAAGGCTGATTAAGTATGATCCCTTCTTACTGGAAGATGAATCCGTTGAGGAGGCGTTAAAACGGATGAAGGACGATTTCAAAGAGGTGCCGCCCATCCACAAGGAGGCTGGCATAGACCAAGACGATGCTTATCGGGCACCGATAGCTGAGAAGGAGGAGAGTGAGGTGGACAGTAAGGAGAAGACTGACCGCATAAGCGCGGTGGGGACTCAGTCTAAGTCTCCGCGAGAGCATAGCGGAAAGAAGGAGAAGATCACAGAGGCGCAGCTAAGGAGAGCGCGGAATGATCTTATCAACGACCAACCGAGGAAGGCGATGAGGTCGATGAGATCAAAGGACGTCCACCAGGAGGAGGAGGGGACGGACACTGACCCAAACGCGGGCAACGTTGAGATTTACATGAGCGATGGAAGGAAGGTGATGCGATAGCAACCATCGCATGGGTGAAAGATGCTTTCTATCTGATGAGACCAGCGGAACAACATGTCGCTGATGACACTCTCTCAGACTTATACTTGATGCGGGTCGTGGCAGTCCCACGACAGATGCGTGTCACACGGACACTCAAAATATCATCAGCCGCAAAGATATTACAACCGATACTCCAGTTCTGGAGAAGTATGGACCCGGTTGAGGTTCCAAAGGCAAGACATTATCTGCCAGTATATAAAGACGCAAAAAGTCTCGAGACATGGGATGATACAATTACTCCCAGAGACAAGGATTACACTGCGTGGACCATTCAGACACTGCCAAGAGGAGTGCTTGATGTCCCTTTTGAATTCTCGTTGGGCGGAATCCCTAATAAGATCTGGGACATTCTCGAACAGTCAAAGTTCGATCTGACTTTTGTTGGTGGTCCTCCACCAGGCAAGGAAATCCGCGCCAGACGACGAAGGCAGTGACAAAGAAATTATTTTTCTTTATGCATCTCAAACAAACTGGTTGATTGCCCACGGCGTATCATGATTTGATCATGCATCATCAGTTATCAATATGAATATTAAAAAGACTCAGTGATATAACTTGGCATTCGATCGCAACATACGAGTGCGAAAGGTCGATCGACGATGATACTACACCGTATACGGGGATCGCTAGTGTATTGAGCGATGGTGTTCCCGGGTATGACCCTTGCAAGTCCTGGGATGATGTTCTCGAAAATGAAATGTTCTCTGAAACTTTCATTAAATTATTTTTTACGATAGATTATATACTGTCGTACCTGAGCACGGTCAATCTCTACTTGTGTCGGTATATCGCAGGGTCGGGTACATACACCTCGACTTCGGATATAGTTATTAGGACTGGCCCCCTAATACTATATCATAGGATATCCGCCTTATACAAGGGTATGTCATTAAAAAAGACAATGTACTTACGATCTCCCTGTGAATAATAATAATAATAATAATAATAATAATAATAATAATAATAATAATAATAATAATAATAATAATAATACAGCCCAATGGCCTCAAGGCGTTAAACTGTGACGCCAACTCATAACCCTTTGGTGGTAGATGCTGGGGAGGAGGGTCGTTGCGCGCGTAAAAGATCTTAAACTCCGCAGATGCTGGTTGATAGCCCAGGACCCAGCAGACACCAGATTGTTATGGGTGGGGTTTCGAGGCAGCTCTAGCAACCGCGCTTGGTGTATGCACTTGCACATTCGGTGACGTCTTGCAAGAGGTTGCTGGGACTGCGGAATAACCTCGGCTTAGTGCAGTCTTGCCCTCAGGAGCTCCATCGGTGGCCCCGATCATCAGGCGAGAGACTACTGACACGGGGGGGTGGAGGACCTCGAACAAGGGTATTGGAGGCTTATGTCCGTTGAGGATATGCCATTAGCTGCATCAGTACGCCTCAGATATAGTAAATAATAATAATAATAATAATAGTGCTTCTCTGTCAATGGCTGATGCATTTCTGCACATGCGCCTCCATCGTCTCACCCGTGAGGGGAGTACGAAGAATTGACGATAAGCTCTAATGACACCCCCGCAAGGGCAGTTCCAACACTTCCAGACGGGCCGGTATGTTCAATGAAAATACTGGTCCAGAAATAGACCGGTATGTTCAATGAAAATACTGGTGGCACCGACGGGAATCGAACTGGCGACAGGGCCCAGATGGTAGAACTTGACCACTGGGCTATCACGGTGTCCAAATAATAATAATAATAATAATAATAATAATAATAATAATAATAATAATAATAATAATAATAATAATAATAATAATAATAATAGTGCTTCTCTGTCTATGGCTGATGCATTTCTGCACATGCGCCTCCATCGTCTCACCCGTGAGGGGAGTACGAAGAATTGACGATAGGCTCTAATGACACCCCCGCAAGGGCAGTTCCAACACTTCCAGACGGACCGGTATGTTCAATGAAAATAGTGGTCCAGACGGACCGGTATGTTCAATGAAAATACTGGTGGCACCGACGGGAATCGAACTGGCGACAGGGCCCAAATGGTAATAATAATAATAATAATAATAATAATAATAATAATAATAATAATAATAATAATAATAATAATAATAGACTTATCAGTCAATTGGCCTTTGATCCTGTCGGACATGTGCCTCCATTGGTAGCACGGGACCGTTCGGTGACGCGGCTCCGCTCCAAAGACTCGACTGGCAGTGCAATGTGCAAATGAGCGTGCTGTGCATGTGCAAGTGGGTGCAAGGAGTGAGAGAAGTTATCTGCCGAGAAGAAGTCCGCGAGGCTGCGCTGACCTCCACCTACAACAGATCTAGCCAGACATTCTACCTGACTAGGCCTTCCCCTCCTTCTACCCACCTCCTGAACGACCGTGAGGTCGATCTCCTCCTCCTCCGCCCCCTCTGCCTCCCTGGTCTGCGCCTCCAACTCCTCCCACTCCTTCCAGATGGTGGCAACAAACCTTCCTAACTCCTCCTCCACCTCTTCTGGGACAGGGATAAACAAAACGCCGAGCATCGCCGCCATCTTTTCATCCTCCCCCTTCAGCCATTCCTCTTTGAAGAGCCTCATCTCCTCCTCTGCCTCCCGCAGTTCCCTGTGATAAAGCCCTCCTCGATTCAGCATGAGGGGCTGCCGGGCTTGCGCCTCATCGATAAACTTAAACAGTGCCTCACGAGAGCTCGCAAACGTTGGGCAATGCAGCAGGAAGTGACGTAACGACTCGTTAACCTCAGTGCCACACAAGGCGAAACAGCTTGAGCAGTCCGGCGAGCATGAGCCAAATTTGGATCGGTGGAGGCGAAGGCGATTGTTGCAGCTCAACAATCGCCTTCTGATAAGGTTGTGACTTCCCCCCTCCAGCGCCCGCCAACGTGGGAAAGCAGAGCGGGAAGACATCTGGCTAAGCAGCACCCTAAGCCCATCAGAGGGCTTAGCCTGCCGCTCCCAGCCAGCTACTTCCTGCCGGACAGACCATTGCTTTACCACCTCGTTCCAGTTCGCCAGAGCGGCCCGCCAGTCCTTATCATCTACCGTGCCATCTTCGTTCACGACCCGCTTGAGCGCATCCAAGCCCTCCCGCAGCCTGTGATCTGCTAAGATCAAATTTTCCGTATCTTCCTTCCATTTGCACCGACCCGTGTTGTAAAGCCTGCGTGTTAGCGCTGTGTTGCCCAGTAACTCGATGCGCCCTAGGAACCGAAGCCGGGCCGCCTTGGCAAGGATGCTAAAACTCGGCGTGCGGCCTAAACCCCTGGTGATGCAGCCGCTTGTGCGCGTACCAACACCCAAGATGACCTGCAGGGGCGCTACCAACGCGCCCTCCAGCTTACTCAGCTTGTTGGCGCCCGGCAGATCCCAAAAAGCCGATGCGTAAAGCAACTTTGCGCCAACCATTTGCTGCTTCATCAGCCGAAGACGCGCTGGAACTTCATGGGCAATCCAGAGGGGATAGCAGGCAGCCGTTCCCGCTACAGTGATTTCCGCCGCCCGCTTCGCTTGCGGTTTATCGGAGAGGGTGTCCGTGAGCAGAACTCCCAGGTATTTGTAGTGGTCGGTGACGTTGAGAACCTTGCCCCGGAACCTCACGCATGGGGGCGACTTTTTTGACTTGGCGTGCCCGTATATCGGCATGACTTCCGTCTTGCCCGGTTTCAGGTTGATTTCAAGCCGATAGTCCTCCACGAATGTCGCCACGACATTTACAATCTGTTGAAGCTCCGTGACACTATGCGCAATTACCGCAACGTCGTCGGCGTAAAGCAGGGTCCGTATGTCTTCGATGCGGTTGAGGTCCTCGATCTCCAACTCTTTCGCGATTCGGACCGTTAGCTCATCCATGAAGACGTTGAACAGCGACGGTGACAACGCTTGCTGAACTCCCATCTCTTCCAGCACTTCACCAGTGAGTTCGCCATCGACTAGCACTCGCGATGACGTTCTTCGGTAAAAACGCCGCAGAATGCGATAGAACTTGCCCTGTACCCCCATCTGGGTTAGCCTCTGAAACAACCCGGCCCGCCAAACCGTAGGGAATGCCTTTCTCAGATCCACGAACAAAACGAAAGAACGGAGGCCAGCTTGTTGTCTAAGGCGCAGACGCTCCTTAAGGACAAAAATCTGGTCCCCCGTACTACGTTTTGGCCGGAACCCACCCTGCTCTGGGCGAAGCCTGCCTGGCTGATCGATGAAAGCCGTAAGCCTCGCCGCCATAAGGGACAGATACATCTTACCCAGACAGCTCAGAATCGCGATGTCTCTCCAATTTTCCGGATCGGTTGGGTCGCCTCCTTTTGGGATGTTGACGATAATCGCTTTGCCCCAGTCGCTGGGGGTGTATTCGCACGATTTCAACCAGTTGAAGAAGCGCACCAGAAAGCTCACAATCCGCGTGCCTCCGTACTTGAGCATCTCGTTCTTGATCTTATCCGGTGAGCACGCTTTGTGATTCTGGAGATTTTCCTGGCAGAGCTCCACTTCCTTCTCGGTGTAATCATAGTCCAGCGGGCCCGTCTCAGTCCGGATCTCCTCGGCTTGCGCCATGGCCTCGAATTGGTCGCGCAGGTTGTCGTTATACTGGAAGGTTTCGCGGGCCTTCCGCTCGGGCTCAATCCGCGCTGCTTCCTCATCAGAACCGACTTCCTCTACACATGCATCCTCCAAAAACTGGTTTTCTTTGGGGACCACCATACGTCGGCGGTATTCTTCCCATTCTTGTAGTTTTTCCCGGAGTGTGCATGCCAGAGTGCCATCGGGCTTCCGAACAGGAGCAGAAGCGTTCGACCGCCGAACCCCGCCCAAACGCTTTGACAGCTTCCAGTACGTGGCCATGGTAGCGCTCCTGAAGTTGGCAGCGGTGTCATTCTGGACCCGCTTCCACGCTTGCTCCTTCTTCTCCTTGCATAACCTTCTGACCGCCTTCCTCGCTTCTTTATATCTTTGCCAGGCCTCTCGGTTGGCCTCATTCCTTCGCCAGAGGCCGTATGCCTCTCTCCGTCGCGCAATCGCTTCCCTAAGACTCTCATCAAACCATGCATTAGTAAACCCTGGCCTAATCACCCGAACTCCCAAGACCTTCACGGCTGCGCCCGTGAAAGCTCGGACCACTAAGCTAGCGACCCTATCTACCTCCTGCTGAAGCTCATCCGGGTCCTCCACTGCTGATAGATCTGGGAGGCCATCTGGCAACAGCCCCGATATACCAGCTGCAAAGGTCTCGTCGTACTTCAACCTAAGCTTAGACAGCTCACTCTCCTTACCCTCAATTACCCTGCCTATCAAGCGCTCTGCCTTGAATGCTTTGTACCTCTTTACCTGCTTTTTGGGGGGTGGCTGTCCCCCCCAGACCAGTTCCGCCCACACAGCTTTGTGGTCGGTATCAAGGTCTACCTCGTCGACGCCGAAGCTTGCCTCCTCCGCCAGCTCGGAAGAGACGCAGATGTAATCCAGTAGATGCCTTCGTCCACCTACATTTTCCTGCCTAGACCACCAATATTTGTCCCCCCGTGGTTGCGAAAACCCACTGAGATTGCGCAACCCCGTGGCAACAAGCATCGCAGCCAGCAACTCACCATTCTCACTCCTAACCCCTCTACCCCTCCCATCTATCTCGCCAAAGAGGCCCACCACTCCCTCCTCCCGCGCTATTCTGGCGGGCCCCAGCTTAGCATTAGCATCACCAACCGTAACCACATGACCTTTGGTGGCGAAGTAGGAGACGGCCGCCTGCCACGCCTCATAGGCTGCAATAGATTCCTCTCGTTGATTTTCTTGGGGGAAGTAGCCGTTGCCGACGAACACATCCGACGCCGTCGCGCTCCCAGACGACAGCCTCACCCACAATTGCTGTGGGTGTGGAACAGGCGCCTGTACAATGGTAGCGCACGGTGCCAGATAGTTGGCCACCAACGTCAAGACTCCCCCCAAGAGACGCGAGCCCGCACCAGTTGCAGCCGCTTTGCCGAGGACTGCGAAGCCGTCGACTTGGAGCTTCTCCACCTTCTGCGACGATAGGTTGTGCTCCTGGACTCCGACGATCACCCAGCCTCGCTCCTTGTAGTGCTCCGGCCATTCCCCAAAGCCTGGGCTATCCGCACCCACTTTGCCTTGCCAATTATGTGAGGCCACCCTCAGTGGGAAGCCTTTCACAAATTGGGAAGAACGAAGCTGATGCCGATGCCTGCGCTTCGGTTGAGCCCGCCTGGAGCCCTCCGCCACCCTCCACGGCCCATCCTGCACCCTCCGCCCCAGCTCCTCCAGCTCCCGCATCCCGCCCCACTCCGCCAAGGGAGATTCACCGCTTGAGGCTTCGCCCTGGGGCTCGTCGACTTCCACGTCGAGCACCCAGTAGCCAAATCCCTGCTTGCGAAGCTCCCTCTGCATCTCTACATACTGGGCACCCCCCGTGCAGCCCGCTGCTTCTCTCTTTCCCGGAAAGTCCTACCCGTCGCGACGTGAACCTTTCCCGTGAAGAACTTACGCTCCCGCAGCAGCCGCACCATCTTCTCCGCCTCCTCACAAGACGCACATTTAATCCGCAAATGTCGCCCACTACCTCTGCCCGCGAATTCCACCTCGACTTCCCCGAGACCGAGAATTCGGAGCTCTCGCGCCATGACCACTGTCTGAGAGACATGCGATAGCCCCCATACTATGCAACATCTCTTATCCAGCTCATTTCGTACCTTCCTCCGCCACCTCCTCGGTGGCGGTACCGCTTGCCACACGCCGTGACCAGACCTTTCCGGACGTGACTTCTCTTCCGAGGTTGGGGAGGGTGATCGAGATGCAGCAGGATTGCTGGCTCTACGTGATTCAGGTTGCCCGTCAGGTACGCGAGCACTCGACCACCCCACCCCGGCCGAGTAGCCATCGCCACCCGCAGGCGCACTCCCACGGGGAACGTCTAAACCTGAAGGATTACCGCCTTGACCCATAGGGCCAGCACTAGCGGCCGCGCTCTTCGCATAAGAACTTGACATAAGTGGTATGGGACCCCGGTGCCGCATTGATCGAGTTGTAAACTCGATAAATGAGGACCCAGGTGGGGTTATTTAAAGCTCAACCCTTAAAAAGCATACGTGTACGTATGTATAGGAATACACACAAACACTCACCTGCATCCGTAACCAGGCACGAGGCAGACCCGCTGTACATCATCGAGGTAGGTGTCGTGGCAAACCACCCCGCGTCCGATAAACGCTGCAAGTGAGTCATCTACCGAGAGCACAGAGTGACAGGCCCGTGCACGTGTACCCACCACCCCATAACCCTCCGCCAGAGCAACCCCATGGCATCCGCAGGATGAGCACGAAGAGTGCTGAGAGAGAGGGTGAGCCAGGAGCCCCGCTCCGGTCCGTCGTTACTTTGGTCATTTAGTCGTTTCAAGGCTTGTGGTAAGGTGTAGGGCCTCTCGCCTTCGTACAAACTCCGACCGACAGTAGTTTGGTTGACCATCCTTCGCGGTGACCCTCTGAACACAACCCCCTCCCCCAGTGCCCACCCCTTGTGATTCCAGAGGCCACCCCGAGCCAAGAGCCATGAGTATGATGAGCAACTCACATGAGTTACTCTCAGTAATTGGGACCCGTCTCATAAATCAATGGAACGCTTATCGTGCGCCCCTCATAGGCTCAGCCCGCCCATGTGAAAGCTAGGCCTCGCCCAAAGCAAAGCAAAGCAAAGCAACAACAACAAAAAAAAAAAAAAAAAAAAAAAAAAAAAAAAAAAAAAAAAAAAAAAAAAAAGAAAAAGAGAGAGAGAGAGAGAGAGAGAGAGAGAGAGAGAGAGAGAGAGAGCGAAAGCGAGGCCGCCGTGGCTCGCCCGCAATCCAGCTGGGTGCACCTCGTCACAACCACTCATCGGCGTGAGCTCATAGCTGTGTGCGACATAGGTACAAGAGCAAGAGGAGAAACAGTGTGCCAGCGTGGATGTGTGGGTGAGGCAGTGCGGTGAGGCAAAGCAGCGATGCCAGTCGAATCCCTGGAGACGGAACCTAGCATCAAAAACATCGTATAAGTCTACCCCAGGCCTCCATCCACCGAGTGGTGAGCTCGATAAAAGAAGACCCGAGTGGGGTTATTTAAAGCTCAACCCTTAAAAAAGCATAAACATGTACGCCGCCAGGAACCCAACAACAATAACATAGCAGCCAGGAACCCAACAACAATAACATAGCAGCCAGGAACCCAACAACAATAACATAGCAGCCAGGAACCCAACAACAATAACATAGCAGCCAGGAACCCAACAACAATAACATAGCAGCCAGGAACCCAACAACAATAACATAGCTTCCGTAACCAGCCTTCAGGAACCCGCCTCAGTTACCCGCCCCCGTAACCAGGTCAGAGACGTGACGTACTATGCATCATTGAGGTGTCGTGGCAAGCCACCCTGCGTCCGATAGAAGCTACAAAAGAGTCATCTACCGAGAACACTAAGTGACAGGCCCGGTCACATGCACCCAACACGTCCCGACCCTCCGCCAGAGCATCCCCATGGCATCCGCAAAGTGAGCACGAGGGGTTCTGGGAGAGAGGGTGAGTCAGGAGCCCCGCGTCCAGGCAGTCGCTACTGTGGCAGTTGAGTGATTTCAAGGCTTGTGGAAATGTGTGGAGCCTGTCGCCTTCATTCCCACTCATACCGACAGTAGTTTAGTTAACCAACCTGTCCAGTGACCCACTGAGCCCAACCCCCTCCCTCAGATAACCCCCACCCCCCGCACCCGAGTGATACCAGAGGCCACCCCGAGCCAAGAGCCGTGAGCGTGGTGAGAGAGCTTCTCTCAGTAAAAGTTTCCGTCTCATGAATCAGTGGAGCACTGATTATGTACCCCTCATAACAAGCTGCCAACGGCCCCAACCCCGCCGTGTGGCGGTGACACCCAACCATGTATTGGTGCCCCCCATTAATAATAATAATAATAATAATAATAATAATAATAATAATAATAATAATAATAATAATGATAATTATAAGAAGAAGAAGGAGATCAAAGGGGGAATCGTACTACAGCACCACGTTGCTTGTATTTTTTATTAATAGTACGTTTGTTCTTGACATACTACCGGAGAAAAAAAAAAAAAAAAAAGAAAAAAAAAGAGAGAGATTGAGGGGAAGGAGTTCAAAATTTATAAGAACGGCTAGAGAATCCGCTTTGACGTGCCGTATGAGGATATATTTATCGTCTTTTAGCGTCTATCCGTGGGTCGATGCGCTGTGTGGCATGACTCCATAGCGCATACTATTTGCAGAAAGAAATCAAAAGGTGTATGACGAAAATGCTATTTCCGTCATAAAATCGGGAGGGGGTACTGTAGGCATCACCCCCCGGATAGCCGGTAAAAAGTACATTTTCCTGGTGACAGGTGCACCAGCTTGTTTTTCAGTATTATTTGTCCGGATTGGACCTGATGTCATTTTATTCCTTGTCTGTTGCCGTTTTCCTTTTTCGGCTTCACTGAGCTAATATAACGAGACATCATTTTCATCTTTTGAGGACTGTGTTTGGTTGTATTACCGACTTTTTACGAGCTATCGTTGGGGGCATTACAGGTCGGAACGGTCTGTCGAGACATATGTGTTTTTGGTTACAACTGTCCTAATACGTTGTTGTATAGCCACTCTTGAAAGAGAGGGTCTTTCCAAATCGATCTGTGCTCAGAACACATCAACTCTGTGTGTGTAGTTTTCTCTTGAATGGAAAAAAATTCGAATTGTGAGTTTGTATACAACTCCGAGGCTCAAGTAGGCAGATACAACGAACTCTTAATAAGAACACTATGGCTCCTTTGAGTCCTGACTCTGAGTGAGCAGGTGAAATACAAGTAAATAGTAGAGAGGTCACTTCGTTTATTTACATAATTTCGAACTCATTGCAGGCTTGGGTGCAATGTACGATCAAGTGTAGAACGTACATATTGTGAGGTCTCCTGTTCTCAAACGGATAGTGTCGCGAGTCTTCAAGTAAACAGTCATAAACTGATAGTTGT
>WBZZ01002837.1:17500-22500 GCA_019918135.1 Paulinella micropora
CGATAGATAGGTAGACAGGTAGGTAGGTAGGTAGGTAGAAATATATATATATATGTATATAGAGAGAGAGATAGATAGATAGATAGATAGATAGATAGATAGATAGATAGATAGTTGTCTTTGGTGATGATGCAGGCTGGCGAGTAGATCACAATATCACCTGCAAGCAAAGAAACGTATGTAAGTATGTGTGTATTGTGTATGTATGCATGTATGTACGTATGTATGTATGTATGTATGTATGTCCATCTGTGTATGCGTGTTATGTAGTTATGCAAACCTTTTGCGTTGGTGCGGGCGATGTGACCTCCAGCCGACGGCCTACGCGAGCACATGTACATGATAGACAGTCAAACAGATAGACAGTTAGACGGACAGTTGTACAGATAGACAGATACATAGACAGTCGGATAGATAAATGCATAGATATATTTAGATACATAGGTAGATACATAGATAGATACAGACAGACAGAGAGACGGATAGATAGAAGATAGATAGCTGAGCTCGGGGCAGTTAGGTGTTGATGTCGCGACTGCTCATGTGTGTAGAGGATAGACAGAGATCAAACAGACAGGCAGATAGCGAGTCTTGACTAGCTACAGATTGCAGAGTTACGTGTCAACAGACAGGCAGATAGCGAGTGTTGACTAGCTATAGATTGCATTTGACTTTGCGACTGCTCCATTGGGCGCGGTTATGATTAGATAGATAGATAGATAGATAGATAGATAGATAGATAGATAGATAGACAGTTGGATAGCTAGAGATTGTGTACTTACGTGTTGACGTTGCGACTGCTCGATGGTGTGCGCTTGATATATAGATAGATAGATAAATAGATAGATCGATAGACAGTTGGATAGATAATCAGATGGATAGCAAGATATTGTGTACTTACGTGTTGACTTTGCGGCTGCTCAATGGTGTTCGCTTGATATACAGATAGACAGATGGATAGCTAGTTATTGTGTACTGACGTGTTGACGTTGCGACTGCTCAATGGTGTTCGCTTGATATACAGGCAGATGGATAGACAGATGGATAGCTAGATATTGTGTACTGACGTGTTGACGTTGCGGCTGCTCAATGGTGTTCGCTTGATATACAGATAGACAGATGGATAGCTAGAGATTGTGTACTGACGTGTTGACGTTGCGACTGCTCAATGGTGTTCGCTTGACCGCCTCGGCGCCACCAGCCTTGCCGCCCAAGCCCTTCACTGCAATACGTCATAGATTACATACATGAAATACATATGCATGCATAACATACATACATAACCACATACATTACATACATATAACATGCATACGCCTTAAATTGGTACAGACAGCACAAGAGGTTTTGTGTGTATGTATGTATGTATGTATGTATGTATGTATGTATGTAATGTAATGTACCGTATGTATGTTATGTATGTATGTTATGTATCTATGTTATGTATGTATGTTATGTATGTATGTTATGCATGTACGTTATGTACGTACGTTATGTACGTATGTCATGTATGTATGTTTGTATGTATGTTATGTAATGTATGTATGTAATGTATGTATGTAATGTATGTATGTAATGTATATATGTAATGTATGTATGTAATGTATGTATGTAAAGCATGCATGTTATGTATGTTATGTATGTATGCTATGTATATTAGGTATGTTAGGTATGTTATGTAGGTATGTCAGGTATGTCAGGTATGGTATGTATGTTATGAATGGTATGTATGGTATGTATGTATGTATGTATGCATGCATGCATGTATGCATGTATGTATATGTATGTATGTAGCCTGCACTTTCATTCTCGCCGTTCACGGGCATGAGATACATATCATATTGTACATGTTACGTAAGACAGACGTATCATATATATATATGTATATATATAGAAATATATAAAATATATAGAAATATATATAGAAATATATATATAAATATATATATATATACATATATATATATGTATATAACACATAAGGCTGATACATGTACGTATATATGTATGCATGTAACTGCACGCTCGTTCTCGCCGTTCACGGGCATGACATACATATCAAATTGTACATGTTACACAAGATATCATATCGTTTATCTACATTGCAAATAAGGTTAATAGATGTATGTTATGACCTGCACGCTCGTGTTCGCCGTGCACGGGCATGACGTTCTCATCGCTTCCTACACGCAGGAAACGCACGCACATCGCTTGCACCTTAAGACAGACCGTATGGGGAAACTGAGATAATGGGTGTTTGAGGGAAGAGGAAGGGCAGAAGGAGGGGGAGAGTTAGGGCACGAAATAGAAAGGAAAGAAAGGCAAAGGAAAGAACATTGAGGGATGAAGCAAAGAAGTAAGTAAGTGAGTTCGTAAGTACTTAAGTATGTGAGTAAGTAAGTAAGAAAGTCAGTAAGTAAGTAAGTAAGTAAGTAAAAGTCAGTAAATGAATAAGTAAGTAAGTCAGTAAGCAAGTAAGTAAGTAAGTAAGCAAGCAAGTAAGTAAGAAAGCAAGTAAGCAAGTAAGTAAGTAAGTAAGTAAGCAAGCAAGTAAGTAAGAAAGCAAGTAAGAAAGCAAGTAAGTAAGTAAGTAAGCAAGTAAGCAAGGAAAAGCAAGCATGCAAGTTCGTAAGTAAGTAAGTAAGTAAGTAAGTAAGTAAGTAAGTAAGTAAGCAAGTAAGCAAGTAAACAAGTAAGCAAGCAAGCAAGTAAGTAAGTAAGTAAGTAAGTAAGTAAGTTAGTAAGTAAGTAAGTAAGCAAGTAAGCAAAAGCAAGCAAGTAAGTAAGCGTAAGTAAGTAAGCAAGCAAGTAAGTAAGTAAGTAAGTAAGTAAGTAAGTAAGTAAGTAAGTAAGTAAGCAAGCAAGGAAGCAAATAAGCAACCAAGTACATTAAGTAAGTAAGTAATTACTTAGTTAGTAAGTAAGTAAGTAAGTAAGTAAGTCAGTAGGTAAGTAAGTAAGTAAGTAAGTAGGTAAGTAAGTATGTAAGTAGTAAGTAAGTAGTTTGAAGTAAGTAAGTAAGTAAGTAAGTAAGTAAGTAAGTAAGTAAGTAAGTAATGAGTGAACGGAGAAAGGAAGGAAGGGAGGGAGGGAGGGAGGGATGAGGGTGGGAGGGAGGGAGGGAGGGAGGAGAGGGAGGGAGGGAGGAGAGGGAGGGAGAGTGAAGGAGGGAGAAGGAATGGAGGAAAGTGCGCCGAAGCAACATTCAAGCAAGGAGGTTTTGACAGCAAGACAGAGTACTAGACAGAGACAGAAATGGTTTTGTTACAGATTTGCAACACACATGATGATAGCGTTTTGGACATACCTAGTACGATATCCATGGTGGCCTCTGAAGCAAGTCTTGCAGTCTTTTCTGGACGTTGAATTTATTCAAGTGTTCTCGTTTTCGCTTGTCCTGATGACCAATCCTTGCCTTTCTCGAGTGCTTTGATGGATATCTTTTCTGTATCATTACCCGGATGATTTTCTTATTAGTCAGGCCGGGCCACCGTCGATTGCAAAGGCGTCAAGGAACACAGTTTCTGTGGTTTGACGAAGGAGGCTGCCCCTGGTCGAACTACCAGTGACACCACTGGATAGAGCACATTGAGTTGAGTATGTGTTCAAGTTTTGTGGTTTTAATTTGGTTGGGAACGCATCCAGGCCACTTGTTGAATGCCTCGAGACATACCAAATTCACTCACGGCACGCCTCCCATGACGTTTACCTTCCTTGTAAGACCTTGTAGCTCCTTGTAAGTACTCTTGTAGGACCAGTCTCAGGTGTGAGAAATTACCACAAGTGATTGGATGGTTTCTGGAAATTGGAGTGGGATTCTAAGAATAATCTCCCTGAGTACGTGTTCTCCACAACGTAAACATATGCATAACTCGAGGTTGCTGTTCTCTGTCCTTTCCTTCTTCTCTTACGTCTTCTTGATTTTCCATAGTAAATAACTAAATGAAATTACGTTCATATTTCATGTGTGCACATTCTGAGGTATTCTTTAAACTTTGCAGTGGCTTCAGAAGTACGGACACTCATGTAATTATTTTTCATTCTCCCAGGATGGTTTTGAGACAGTCTCTCCAAAATCCTATAGTTATCTCTTGTCAAGCAGCACGTTGTTCTGGAACATTATTATGAAAGGAAACAGTCCATTTGGTATAATTTTTGGAGCCTGAGAGAGGTCCTCTCATAGCGTTCTGTGAAAATTTTCAATAAAGCAACTTGACTCGAAACGTGGTTTTCAGCCAGCTTGTGTGAATACAAGAAGTGCCAGTTTTCAATAGGAATTTAATATATCGATTGATTGAAGAATATAACCACCTATATATATTTCAAGCTACAAAGCTATCAACACGCTACGAAAGGAGACCAACAAAGCAAGGTTTTTTTCGAAGCTGGTTGACATTTTAGGAATTTCTCCCCGGGAAGTTGTCACTTTTCGGCGGTTCGCACACGGAAGGTGCCACCTGACTATTTTGTATCAATTTTTTCAGTCAGAGCTGAAGAGACAACAATGGGAAAGAAGAGAAAGAATTTATCTGAAGACGAAAAAGAAATTGCAAGCAAGCCAAACGAAAGTGTAAATGTGGTCAACGTGGTCGCTTTGGACAAGGTCGCTCGACGTAAATTGAAGAAGCAGCGGAAGAAACTGCAGGCTGCAGTGTCTGAAGGAAAGGCTTCGAAAGAACAAGGTTATTTCCTGTCTTCTTGTCTCCACCCTCCTCCTTTCCTCCTCCTCTTCTCCATCTCTCTCTTGTCGTCGTTGTCATCGCTTCCTTTCTTTGAAACATCTTCTGTTGATCTGCCTGTTTTCTGATCTGTTTTTTGAAACATCTTCTGTTGATCTGCCTGTTTTCTGATCTGTTTTTAGTCCTGGAGCTCTATGGAGACAATGCGAAAGTGCAACTTGAGTTGAAATTGAGTGAGTACCTTGCCAAACAAAACCAATTGAACCAATTTCTGAAGGTGAAGGATATACAGCAACTGCTGACCTGGCTCCTGACGGACGG
>WBZZ01002837.1:35000-70000 GCA_019918135.1 Paulinella micropora
ATCGGAAAAAATATTAAGCAGTTTTGATAAAAGACTCGCCTCAATGAAGTCGGCGTTATTCCCATAGAATCAATTCACAAGTTATTGAGATGATTCAGTTAGTACTAATAACTGTTTTTTTTTAAGTTCAAGTTTTTTTTTTTTTTTTTTTTTTTTTTTTTTTTTTTTTTTTTTTTTTTTTTTTTTTTTTTTTTTTTTTTTTTTTTTTTTTTACCCCGCGACAGTACTGAGTGGTTTAATAACTGTACAAAGACTTCGCAGATATAGGGAAATGTGAGCAACTGTCACTCTGTCCGGCAACCATAAACGTGACCAAAGCTCAGCAAGAAAAATCCGAAGCACGAGTAAAGCAAAGCTCAGCCTGTGTCAGCAAAATCATAATAATGAATCTACTATGATAAGATATAAAAACTAACATGAACGTGACCTATACTAATCGGGCCTATAGATGTTGAGACAGTTGAAAGAGTGTTAGACTACAGAGCTGGATCCACGTCGAAAACGAATTAAATGCAAAAAAGATTCAAAACTTTAAGCTTGCCAATTCACAATTATTTATCGATTATGTTACGCGCAAGAGGACGCAAAGATATTTTACCGCCCGCAAAGAATCACAGGGTCTGGACGAGCTGAATGATACCCTGATGCAGGCGGCTATGGAGCTCGGCGCAGGGGTCTTGTTAGAAACGACCGGTGCGTACGTCAGGGGGTGGGATGCACTGCAAGGCCTCTTGTGGGTCTGCTCGTTGGCCAAACAGAAAGGTTACGCTATCTACCTCCTTTGTCCCCTAGCCGAACTAGACAACATAAAAAAAAGGCTCCGTGAACGTAAGGGCCAGCTCAATGCCCATAACCCCGAAGAACTGTTCCGCAACTTCTACTACAATTTGATGTACGAAATTCTGCCCAGCTATCAAATACCTTGAATAAGGTTGAAGTCAGTTCCAACAGTTACTGCGACTCGTGACGTGGAGTCATATCATGCTGCATTTTGATGTTCAGTAATAAAAGCTATTACAAAGCTTCAAAGGTTATTAAAGTTAATAATGAGCTTCCCGGACCGAGATTTCGTATATATTAATATTCATATTAATATTATTACTACTGGCACGGTGACTACTACACACAAACACTTTTATTAATCTAAAACTGTTCTGTGGCTGGATTCAGATTTTAAAATTAAATTATTTCAATTGTTTTTTCTATATCTTGAAATTCGATTTTTAAACGGTAACTAATCCTTATTTTGCATGCTAATTCTTAATCTGACCCTTAATCTTAAATTTAACATAAAAAATAGAACTTGAACGTCCTGAGTAATAATAACTAATAATATTAACTGTAACGGGCGACTATTAATAACTTGAACTGATCATTAAAGTCAGACTCTGAGACTCAATAGTGGACATAACCAGTGAGAAACTGTCTAATCAATTTACAAATGTCCGAGGCCAATGACTGATAGCCTGAGTAAATTACTAGTCGGTGCGCTGAGGAGCAGATCGATTATTGAAATGAAGCGGCAGGACAACCGGTAATGACACTCTTAATGTGTCAAGTTCTTTTTTTTACGCTTCATTTTTATCTTTTTTGTGTCACAGTCTCTTTGATACCACTTCCATTCAAGTTATCTTTTCAACTTCCCACTTATTCCTACAAGTGGCAAGACTTAGTAGTTATTAAAACAGTGTGTAAAAAATGTATTATGTGAGGGCTGGCGATAATCATGGGCAATAAATTGGCCGGGCCGAGGGCTTGGGGGGAAGCCGATGTTGAACGTCGGTCACCCCCTCTCCGTAGCCAGGATTTCAAGTTTTGCTGACGCTGGTGATCATAAGTTGAGTGAATCATCATACCAGTTACTGTAGTTACTAATTTTGAATAGTTCGCCTGTACATTTTTGAGCCTGGCGCTATAATTTCACTTTAATAATTCCCGCTAGACCTCTTCCGTCTTAAATTTGCAGTGAGGTGACAAGCTTTCTACGTCGACAGCCTGAGCTAACTTCTGTAGACTTAAGTTAAGTGTACTACTTTTACCATTTCACGTTTATAATTCGCTAGACCTCTTCCGTCATAGCCAAGTACCGCATCGGGCTGACATTAGTAAAACTGCAGGTCCTAGTGATCTGATTGCTGACCTAGCATCAGCCCGATCCGCCTGTTGGCTTGCGACGGCGCGGATGAGGGATTTTGATTACTTCTATTCCCAATCATTCCTATGGAATGACATCACCCACACTGATTCTTAAGGATTGATATCCTACGGAATGACATCACGCATTCCTAAGGAATGACATGACAAAGTTCTTGAACACAGTTTTGGCCCAAGAGCCAAAGCAGCATTCTTTTCCCTTAGTTATACAATAATGACTGTGGATATAAAAACCACTTCGGTAATATGCTGGCATTTCCGTTCGCAAGAAGTGATACTAATTAGGTACAGCGAACCAATAAATGATCTCAAGCGTTTTGTTCAAGCCAATTCTTCTCTGTTGCTTTTGTAGTGTTTCGTTTGAAAGCTCTTGAATATTCAAGAACTTTCCACTGAGCCACGACACGGCTTTCAGATGCAAGAAGCGGAAAGAACGAAACGCATGAAGTCTGGGTTGTTGGAGGACAAGCGGTGCCGATGCAAGAATGACATGGGAACGGGCGCAAGCGAAGCCAGACAATGAGACAGGATCCTACACAGACAGGCGGACAGAGACACGGCAACATAAACGCGCATGCATGGGAATCTGACAAAAAAAAATAAAAGAAATGAAGTTTAAACAGTATAATAATATTAATGTAATAATATTAATGATGATGATAATAACAACAACAATAACAACAACAAATAATAATAATAATAATAATGATATAATAATAATAATAATAATAATAATAATAATAGTGTATCTCCTGCCAATTGCTGAGCCAAAAGGCCATGTGCATCCAGTCCTCCATTCCATAAGGAAAGTCTCCACACCAATCGGTGGAATAAAGGAAGTGACGGCATAGAACATTACTCTAGGAGCTTTATACCAATCAGCCCATGGAAAGGACCGATGGCCTATGTACTCCCTAATAATAATAATAATAATAATAATAATAATAATAATAATAATAATAATAATAATAATAATAATAGTAATAATAGTGCTTCTCTGTCAATGGCTGATGCAAATCTGCACATGCGCCTCCATCGTCTCACCCGTGAGGGGAGTACGAAGAATTGACGATAGGCTCTAATGACACCCCCGCACGGGCAGTTCCAACACTTCCAGACGGACCGGTATGTTCAATGAAAATACTGGTGGCACCGACGGGAATCGAACTGGTGACAGGGCCCAGATGGTAGAACTTGACCACTGGGCTATCACGGTGTCCATCCAATAATAATAATAGCAATAATAGTGCTTCTCTGTCAATGGCTGATGCATTTCTGCACATGCGCCTCCATCGTCTCACCCGTGAGGGGAGTACGAAGAATTGACGATAAGCTCTAATGACACCCCCGCAAGGGCAGTTCCAACACTTCCAGACGGGCCGGTATGTTCAATGAAAATACTGGTCCAGAAATAGACCGGTATGTTCAATGAAAATACTGGTGGCACCGACGGGAATCGAACTGGCGACAGGGCCCAGATGGTAGAACTTGACCACTGGGCTATCACGGTGTCCCAATAGCAATAATAATAATAACAATAATAATAATAATAATAATAATAATAATAATAATAATAATAATAATAATAATAATAATAATAATAATAATAATAATAATAATAATATACTTCCTCTAAGGCATACTGATGCAGCTGATGGCACGATCCGTTTCCGGACATGAGCCTCCATGCCCTTGTTCGAGGTGCTCCATCCCCACCTAGTCAGTCTCTAAATAATAATAATAATAATAATAATAATAATAATAATAATAATAATAATAATAATAATAATAATAATAATAATAATAATAATAATAATAATAATAATAGTGCTTCTCTGTCAATGGCTGATGCATTTCTGCACATGCGCCTCCATCGTCTCACCCGTGAGGGGAGTACGAAGAATTGACGATAAGCTCTAATGACACCCCCGCAAGGGCAGTTCCAACACTTCCAGACGGGCCGGTATGTTCAATGAAAATACTGGTCCAGACGGATGGGTACGTTCAATGAAAATACTGGTGGCACCGACGGGAATCGAACTGGCGACAGGGCCCAGATGGTAGAACTTGACCACTGGGAATAATAATAATAATAATAATAATAATAATAATAATAATAATAATAATAATAATAATAATAATAATAATAGACTTATCAGTCAATTGGCCTTTGATCCTGTCGGACATGTGCCTCCATTGGTAGCACGGGACCGTTCGGTGACGCGGCTCCGCTCCAAAGACTCGACTGGCAGTGCAATGTGCAAATGAGCGTGCTGTGCATGTGCAAGTGGGTGCAAGGAGTGAGAGGAGTTATCTGCCGAGAAGAAGTCCGCGAGGCTGCGCTGACCTCCACCTACAACAGATCTAGCCAGACATTCTACCTGACTAGGCCTTCCCCTCCTTCTACCCACTTCCTGAACGACCGTGAGGTCGATCACCTCCTCCTCCTCCTCCGCCCCCTCTGCCTCCCTGGTCTGCGCCTCCAACTCCTCCCACTCCTTCCAGATGGTGGCAACAAACCTTCCTAACTCCTCCTCCACCTCTTCTGGGACAGGGATAAACAAAACGCCGAGCATCGCCGCCATCTTTTCATCCTCCCCCTTCAGCCATTCCTCTTTGAAGAGCCTCATCTCCTCCTCTGCCTCCCGCAGTTCCCTGTGATAAAGCCCTCCTCGATTCAGCATGAGGGGCTGCCGGGCTTGCGCCTCATCGATAAACTTAAACAGTGCCTCACGAGAGCTCGCAAACGTTGGGCAATGCAGCAGGAAGTGACGTAACGACTCGTTAACCTCAGTGCCACACAAGGCGAAACAGCTTGAGCAGTCCGGCGAGCATGAGCCAAATTTGGATCGGTAGAGGCGAAGGCGATTGTTGCAGCTCAACAATCGCCTTCTGATAAGGTTGTGACTTCCCCCCTCCAGCGCCCGCCAACGTGGGAAAGCAGAGCGGGAAGACATCTGGCTAAGCAGCACCCTAAGCCCATCAGAGGGCTTAGCCTGCCGCTCCCAGCCAGCTACTTCCTGCCGGACAGACCATTGCTTTACCACCTCGTTCCAGTTCGCCAGAGCGGCCCGCCAGTCCTTATCATCTACCGTGCCATCTTCGTTCACGACCCGCTTGAGCGCATCCAAGCCCTCCCGCAGCCTGTGATCTGCTAAGATCAAATTTTCCGTATCTTCCTTCCATTTGCACCGACCCGTGTTGTAAAGCCTGCGTGTTAGCGCTGTGTTGCCCAGTAACTCGATGCGCCCTAGGAACCGAAGCCGGGCCGCCTTGGCAAGGATGCTAAAACTCGGCGTGCGGCCTAAACCCCTGGTGATGCAGCCGCTTGTGCGCGTACCAACACCCAAGATGACCCGCAGGGGCGCTACCAACGCGCCCTCCAGCTTACTCAGCTTGTTGGCGCCCGGCAGATCCCAAAAAGCCGATGCGTAAAGCAACTTTGCGCCAACCATTTGCTGCCAATTCATCAGCCGAAGACGCGCTGGAACTTCATGGGCAATCCAGAGGGGGTAGCAGGCAGCCGTTCCCGCTACAGTGATTTCCGCCGCCCGCTTCGCTTGCGGTTTATCGGAGAGGGTGTCCGTGAGCAGAACTCCCAGGTATTTGTAGTGGTCGGTGACGTTGAGAACCTTGCCCCGGAACCTCACGCATGGGGGCGACTTTTTTGACTTGGCGTGCCCGTATATCGGCATGACTTCCGTCTTGCCCGGTTTCAGGTTGATTTCAAGCCGATAGTCCTCCACGAATGTCGCCACGACATTTACAATCTGTTGAAGCTCCGTGACACTATGCGCAATTACCGCAACGTCGTCGGCGTAAAGCAGGGTCCGTATGTCTTCGATGCGGTTGAGGTCCTCGATCTCCAACTCTTTCGCGATTCGGACCGTTAGCTCATCCATGAAGACGTTGAACAGCGACGGTGACAACGGCGACCCTTGCTGAACTCCCATCTCTTCCAGCACTTCACCAGTGAGTTCGCCATCGACTAGCACTCGCGATGACGTTCTTCGGTAAAAACGCCGCAGAATGCGATAGAACTTGCCCTGTACCCCCATCTGGGTTAGCCTCTGAAACAACCCGGCCCGCCAAACCGTAGGGAATGCCTTTCTCAGATCCACGAACAAAACGAAAGAACGGAGGCCAGCTTGTTGTCTAAGGCGCAGACGCTCCTTAAGGACAAAAATCTGGTCCCCCGTACTACGTTTTGGCCGGAACCCACCCTGCTCTGGGCGAAGCCTGCCTGGCTGATCGATGAAAGCCGTAAGCCTCGCCGCCATAAGGGACAGATACATCTTACCCAGACAGCTCAGAATCGCGATGTCTCTCCAATTTTCCGGATCGGTTGGGTCGCCTCCTTTTGGGATGTTGACGATAATCGCTTTGCCCCAGTCGCTGGGGGTGTATTCGCACGATTTCAACCAGTTGAAGAAGCGCACCAGAAAGCTCACAATCCGCGTGCCTCCGTACTTGAGCATCTCGTTCTTGATCTTATCCGGTGAGCACGCTTTGTGATTCTGGAGATTTTCCTGGCAGAGCTCCACTTCCTTCTCGGTGTAATCATAGTCCAGCGGGCCCGTCTCAGTCCGGATCTCCTCGGCTTGCGCCATGGCCTCGAATTGGTCGCGCAGGTTGTCGTTATACTGGAAGGTTTCGCGGGCCTTCCGCTCGGGCTCAATCCGCGCTGCTTCCTCATCAGAACCGACTTCCTCTACACATGCATCCTCCAAAAACTGGTTTTCTTTGGGGACCACCATACGTCGGCGGTATTCTTCCCATTCTTGTAGTTTTTCCCGGAGTGTGCATGCCAGAGTGCCATCGGGCTTCCGAACAGGAGCAGAAGCGTTCGACCGCCGAACCCCGCCCAAACGCTTTGACAGCTTCCAGTACGTGGCCATGGTAGCGCTCCTGAAGTTGGCAGCGGTGTCATTCTGGACCCGCTTCCACGCTTGCTCCTTCTTCTCCTTGCATAACCTTCTGACCGCCTTCCTCGCTTCTTTATATCTTTGCCAGGCCTCTCGGTTGGCCTCATTCCTTCGCCAGAGGCCGTATGCCTCTCTCCGTCGCGCAATCGCTTCCCTAAGACTCTCATCAAACCATGCATTAGTAAACCCTGGCCTAATCACCCGAACTCCCAAGACCTTCACGGCTGCGCCCGTGAAAGCTCGGACCACTAAGCTAGCGACCCTATCTACCTCCTGCTGAAGCTCATCCGGGTCCTCCACTGCTGATAGATCTGGGAGGCCATCTGGCAACAGCCCCGATATACCAGCTGCAAAGGTCTCGTCGTACTTCAACCTAAGCTTAGACAGCTCACTCTCCTTACCCTCAATTACCCTGCCTATCAAGCGCTCTGCCTTGAATGCTTTGTACCTCTTTACCTGCTTTTTGGGGGGTGGCTGTCCCCCCCAGACCAGTTCCGCCCACACAGCTTTGTGGTCGGTATCAAGGTCTACCTCGTCGACGCCGAAGCTTGCCTCCTCCGCCAGCTCGGAAGAGACGCAGATGTAATCCAGTAGATGCCTTCGTCCACCTACATTTTCCTGCCTAGACCACCAATATTTGTCCCCCCGTGGTTGCGGAAACCCACTGAGATTGCGCAACCCCGTGGCAACAAGCATCGCAGCCAGCAACTCACCATTCTCACTCCTAACCCCTCTACCCCTCCCATCTATCTCGCCAAAGAGGCCCACCACTCCCTCCTCCCGCGCTATTCTGGCGGGCCCCAGCTTAGCATTAGCATCACCAACCGTAACCACATGACCTTTGGTGGCGAAGTAGGAGACGGCCGCCTGCCACGCCTCATAGGCTGCAATAGATTCCTCTCGTTGATTTTCTTGGGGGAAGTAGCCGTTGCCGACGAACACATCCGACGCCGTCGCGCTCCCAGACGACAGCCTCACCCACAATTGCTGTGGGTGTGGAACAGGCGCCTGTACAATGGTAGCGCACGGTGCCAGATAGTTGGCCACCAACGTCAAGACTCCCCCCAAGAGACGCGAGCCCGCACCAGTTGCAGCCGCTTTGCCGAGGACTGCGAAGCCGTCGACTTGGAGCTTCTCCACCTTCTGCGACGATAGGTTGTGCTCCTGGACTCCGACGATCACCCAGCCTCGCTCCTTGTAGTGCTCCGGCCATTCCCCAAAGCCTGGGCTATCCGCACCCACTTTGCCTTGCCAATTATGTGAGGCCACCCTCAGTGGGAAGCCTTTCACAAATTGGGAAGAACGAAGCTGATGCCGATGCCTGCGCTTCGGTTGAGCCCGCCTGGAGCCCTCCGCCACCCTCCACGGCCCATCCTGCACCCTCCGCCCCAGCTCCTCCAGCTCCCGCATCCCGCCCCACTCCGCCAAGGGAGATTCACCGCTTGAGGCTTCGCCCTGGGGCTCGTCGACTTCCACGTCGAGCACCCAGTAGCCAAATCCCTGCTTGCGAAGCTCCCTCTGCATCTCTACATACTGGGCACCCCCCCGTGCAGCCCGCTGCTTCTCTCTTTCCCGGAAAGTCCTACCCGTCGCGACGTGAACCTTTCCCGTGAAGAACTTACGCTCCCGCAGCAGCCGCACCATCTTCTCCGCCTCCTCACAAGACGCACATTTAATCCGCAAATGTCGCCCACTACCTCTGCCCGCGAATTCCACCTCGACTTCCCCGAGACCGAGAATTCGGAGCTCTCGCGCCATGACCACTGTCTGAGAGACATGCGATAGCCCCCATACTATGCAACATCTCTTATCCAGCTCATTTCGTACCTTCCTCCGCCACCTCCTCGGTGGCCGTACCGCTTGCCACACGCCGTGACCAGACCTTTCCGGACGTGACTTCTCTTCCGAGGTTGGGGAGGGTGATCGAGATGCAGCAGGATTGCTGGCTCTACGTGATTCAGGTTGCCCGTCAGGTACGCGAGCACTCGACCACCCCACCCCGGCCGAGTAGCCATCGCCACCCGCAGGCGCACTCCCACGGGGAACGTCTAAACCTGAAGGATTACCGCCTTGACCCATAGGGCCAGCACTAGCGGCCGCGCTCTTCGCATAAGAACCTGACATAAGTGGTATGGGACCCCGGTGCCGCATTGATCGAGTTGTAAACTCGATAAATGAGGACCCAGGTGGGGTTATTTAAAGCTCAACCCTTAAAAAGCATACGTGTACGTATGTATAGGAATACACACAAACACTCACCTGCATCCGTAACCAGGCACGAGGCAGACCCGCTGTACATCATCGAGGTAGGTGTCGTGGCAAACCACCCTGCGTCCGATAAACGCTGCAAGTGAGTCATCTACCGAGAGCACAGAGTGACAGGCCCGTGCACGTATACCCACCACCCCATAACCCTCCGCCAGAGCAACCCCATGGCATCCGCAGGATGAGCACGAAGAGTGCTGAGAGAGAGGGTGAGCCAGGAGCCCCGCTCCGGTCCGTCGTTACTTTGGTCATTTAGTCGTTTCAAGGCTTGTGGTAAGGTGTAGGGCCTCTCGCCTTCGTACAAACTCCGACCGACAGTAGTTTGGTTGACCATCCTTCGCGGTGACCCTCTGAACACAACCCCCTCCCCCAGTGCCCACCCCTTGTGATTCCAGAGGCCACCCCGAGCCAAGAGCCATGAGTATGATGAGCAACTCACATGAGTTACTCTCAGTAATTGGGACCCGTCTCATAAATCAATGGAACGCTTATCGTGCGCCCCTCATAGGCTCAGCCCGCCCATGTGAAAGCTAGGCCTCGCCCAAAGCAAAGCAAAGCAAAGCAACAACAACAAAAAAAAAAAAAAAAAAAAAAAAAAAAGAAAAAAAAAAAAAGAAAAAGAGAGAGAGAGAGAGAGAGAGAGAGAGAGCGAAAGCGAGGCCGCCGTGGCTCGCCCGCAATCCAGCTGGGTGCACCTCGTCACAACCACTCATCGGCGTGAGCTCATAGCTGTGTGCGACATAGGTACAAGAGCAAGAGGAGAAACAGTGTGCCAGCGTGGATGTGTGGGTGAGGCAGTGCGGTGAGGCAAAGCAGCGATGCCAGTCGAATCCCTGGAGACGGAACCTAGCATCAAAAACATCGTATAAGTCTACCCCAGGCCTCCATCCACCGAGTGGTGAGCTCGATAAAAGAAGACCCGAGTGGGGTTATTTAAAGCTCAACCCTTAAAAAAGCATAAACATGTACGCCGCCAGGAACCCAACAACAATAACATAGCAGCCAGGAACCCAACAACAATAACATAGCAGCCAGGAACCCAACAACAATAACATAGCAGCCAGGAACCCAACAACAATAACATAGCAGCCAGGAACCCAACAACAATAACATAGCAGCCAGGAACCCAACAACAATAACATAGCTTCCGTAACCAGCCTTCAGGAACCCGCCTCAGTTACCCGCCCCCGTAACCAGGTCAGAGACGTGACGTACTATGCATCATTGAGGTGTCGTGGCAAGCCACCCTGCGTCCGATAGAAGCTACAAAAGAGTCATCTACCGAGAACACTAAGTGACAGGCCCGGTCACATGCACCCAACACGTCCCGACCCTCCGCCAGAGCATCCCCATGGCATCCGCAAAGTGAGCACGAGGGGTTCTGGGAGAGAGGGTGAGTCAGGAGCCCCGCGTCCAGGCAGTCGCTACTGTGGCAGTTGAGTGATTTCAAGGCTTGTGGAAATGTGTGGAGCCTGTCGCCTTCATTCCCACTCATACCGACAGTAGTTTAGTTAACCAACCTGTCCAGTGACCCACTGAGCCCAACCCCCTCCCTCAGATAACCCCCACCCCCCGCACCCCGAGTGATACCAGAGGCCACCCCGAGCCAAGAGCCGTGAGCGTGGTGAGAGAGCTTCTCTCAGTAAAAGTTTCCGTCTCATGAATCAGTGGAGCACTGATTATGTACCCCTCATAACAAGCTGCCAACGGCCCCAACCCCGCCGTGTGGCGGTGACACCCAACCATGTATTGGTGCCCCCCAAATAATAATAATAATAATAATAATAATAATAGGGCGGACCAACGTGAAGGGGCACAAACAATAGAGTGGATAGGTAGCTAGATAAGATAATTACAGAGACAGATTAGTATAAAGTCAAGAAAGAATCTATAGACGTACAGACAGATATAATGCAATAATAAAAAGGATATAGAAATCGGGTAGAGAGAGATACGTACTGGTCTGGCATTTGGTTGCGGTGAAGCCCAGTCTACGCTAGCCTGTTATTCCAGGAGATCTTGAGGCTGCAAATGTAAGACAATTACAGAAATATGCACTAACAAAATAAATCTTAGGGCTGCAAAGGCAAGACAACGACAACAACAACAAGAAGAAGAAAGAACAAAAGAAAGAAAAGCAAAGAAAAGCAAAGAAAAGCAAAGAAAAGCAAAGAAAAGCAAAGAAAAGCAAAGAAAAGAAAAGAAAAGAAAAAAGAAAAAAAAAAAAAGGAAAAGGAAAAGAAAAAGGAAAAAAAAAGAAAAAGAAAAGGAAAAGAAAAGGGAGAAGGGAGGAGGAGAGGAAGAAGGAGGAGAGCAAGAAGGAAGAAGAAAGAAGGAAGAAGAAGGAAGGAAGAAGAAGGAAGGAAGAAGAAGGAAGGAAGAAGAAGGAAGGAAGAAGAAGGAAGGAAGAAGAAGAAGAAGGAAGAAGAAGAAGGAGGAAGAAGAAGAAGAAGGAAGAAGAAGAAGAAGGAAGAAGAAGAAGGAAGAAGAAGGAAGAAGACGAAGGAAGAAGAAGGAAGAAGAAGAAGGAAGAAGAAGGAAGAAGAAGAAGGAAGAAGAAGAAGGAAGAAGAAGAAGGAAGAAGGAAGAAGGAAAGAAGGAAGAAGGAAAGAAGGAAGAAGGAAAGACGGAAGAAGAAGAAGGAAGAAGAAGAAGGAAGAAGGAGGAAGAAGAAGAAGAAGGAAGAAGAAGAAGGAAGAAGAAGAAGGAAGAAGAAGAAGGAAGAAGGAGAAGGAAAGAAGGAAAGAAGGAAAGAAGGAAGAAGAAGAAGGAAGAAGAAGAAGGAAGAAGAAGGAAGAAGAAGGAAGAAGAAGGAAGAAGAAGGAAGAAGGAAGAAGAAGGAAGAAGGAAGAAGAAGGAAGAAGGAAGAAGAAGGAAGAAGAAGGAAGAAGAAGAAGGAAGAAGAAAGAAGGAAGAAGAAAGAAGAAAGAAGAAAGGAAGAAAGGAAGAAAGGAAGAAAGGAAGAAAGGAAGAAAGGAAGAAAGGAAGGAAGAAAGAAAGGAAGAAAGGAAGAAAGAAAGGAAAAAAGGAAGAAGAAGGAAGAAGGAAGAAAGGAGGAAGAAGGAAGAAAGGAAGAAGAAGGAAGCAGGGAGGAGGAATGAGGGAGGAGGAAGGAGGGAGGAGGAAGGAGGGAGGAGGAGTTTTTCATATTCATTTTTCATATTTATTTTTCATATTTATTTTTCATATTCATTTTTCATATTTATTTTTCACATTCATTTTTCATATTCATTTTTCATATTCATTTTTCATATTCATTTTTCATATTCATTTTTCATATTCATTTTTCACTTTCAATTTTCACTTTCATTTTTCATATTCATTTTTCATATTCATTTTCATATTCATTTTTCACATTCATTTTTCACATTCATTCTTCACATTCATTTTTCACATTCATTTTTCGTATTCATTTTTCGTATTCATTTTTCATATTCATTTTTCATATTCATTTTTCATATTCATTTTTCATATTCATTTTTCATATTCATTTTTCAAATTCATTTTTCATATTTATTTTTCATATTTATTTTTCATATTTATTTTTCATATTTATTTTTCATATTTATTTTTCATATTCATTTTTCACATTCATTTGTCACATTCATTTTTCACATTCATTTTTCACATTCATTTTTCACATTCATTTTTCATATTTATTTTTCATATTTATTTTTCATATTCATTTTTCATATTCATTTTTCATATTCATTTTTCATATTCATTTTTCATATTCATTTTTCATATTTACTTTTCATATTCGTTTTTCACATTCGTTTTTCACATTCATTTTTCACATTCATTTTTTCACATTCATTTTCACATTCATTTTTCACATTCATTTTTCACATTCATTTTCACATTCATTTTTTATATTCATTTTTCATATTTATTTTTCATATTCATTTTTCACATTCATTTTTCATATTCATTTTTCATATTCATTTTTCATATTCATTTTTCATATTCATTTTTCATATTCATTTTTTTTCATATTCATTTTTCATATTCATTTTCACATTCATTTTCATATTCATTTTTCATATTCATTTTTCATATTCATTTTTCATATTCATTTTTCATATTCATTTTTCACATTCATTTTTCATATTTATTATTCATACTTGTTTTTTATATTCATTGTCACATTCATTTTTCATAGTCATTTTTCATATTCATGTTTCACATTCATTTTTCATATTCATTTTTCCGACATATTCATTTTTCATATTCATTATTCATATTCATTTTCCCGATGATATTCAGGAGGAGGATCCTTTTTCACAGAAATTGTTCATGCTTTTGCTGTCGCTATCACCCGACCCAAAATCTATAAGGCCTATTTGCACTGTTTGCCTTGAATAAGGTTCAAGTCAGTTCCAACAGTTACTGTGACTCGTGACGTGGAGTTATATCATACTGCATTTTGATGTTCAGTAATAAAAGCTATTACAAAGCTTCAAAGGTTATTAAAGTTAATAATGAGCTTCCCGGACCGAGATTTCGTATATATTAATATTCATATTAATATTATTACTACTGGCACGGTGACTACTACACACAAACACTTTTATTAATCTAAAACTGTTCTGTGGCTGGATTCAGATTTTAAAATTAAATTATTTCAATTGTTTTTTCTATATCTTGAAATTCGATTTTTAAACGGTAACTAATCCTTATTTTGCATGCTAATTCTTAATCTGACCCTTAATCTTAAATTTAACATAAAAAATAGAACTTGAACGTCCTGAGTAATAATAACTAATAATATTAACTGTAACGGGCGACTATTAATAACTTGAACTGATCATTAAAGTCAGACTCTGAGACTCAATAGTGGACATAACCAGTGAGAAACTGTCTAATCAATTTACAAATGTCCGAGGCCAATGACTGATAGCCTGAGTAAATTACTAGTCGGTGCGCTGAGGAGCAGATCGATTATTGAAATGAAGCGGCAGGACAACCGGTAATGACACTCTTAATGTGTCAAGTTCTTTTTTTTACGCTTCATTTTTATCTTTTTTGTGTCACAGTCTCTTTGATACCACTTCCATTCAAGTTATCTTTTCAACTTCCCACTTATTCCTACAAGTGGCAAGACTTAGTAGTTATTAAAACAGTGTGTAAAAAATGTATTATGTGAGGGCTGGCGATAATCATGGGCAATAAATTGGCCGGGCCGAGGGCTTGGGGGGAAGCCGATGTTGAACGTCGGTCACCCCCTCTCCGTAGCCAGGATTTCAAGTTTTGCTGACGCTGGTGATCATAAGTTGAGTGAATCATCATACCAGTTACTGTAGTTACTAATTTTGAATAGTTCGCCTGTACATTTTTGAGCCTGGCGCTATAATTTCACTTTAATAATTCCCGCTAGACCTCTTCCGTCTTAAGTTTGCAGTGAGGTGACAAGCTGTCTACGTCGACAGCCTGAGCTAACTTCTGTAGACTTAAGTTAAGTGTACTACTTTTACCATTTCACGTTTATAATTCGCTAGACCTCTTCCGTCATAGCCAAGTACCGCATCGGGCTGACATTAGTAAAACTGCAGGTCCTAGTGATCTGATTGCTGACCTAGCATCAGCCCGATCCGCCTGTTGGCTTGCGACGGCGCGGATGAGGGATTTTGATTACTCCTCTTCCCAATCATTCCTATGGAATGACATCACCCACACTGATTCTTAAGGATTGATATCCTACGGAATGACATCACGCATTCCTAAGGAATGACATGACAAAGTTCTTGAACACAGTTTTGGCCCAAGAGCCAAAGCAGCATTCTTTTCCCTTAGTTATACAATAATGACTGTGGATATAAAAACCACTTCGGTAATATGCTGGCATTTCCGTTCGCAAGAAGTGATACTAATTAGGTACAGCGAACCAATAAATGATTTCAAGCGTTTTGTTCTAGCCAATTCTTCTCTGTTGCTTTTGTAGTGTTTCGTTTGAAAGCTCTTGAATATTCAAGAACTTTCCGCTGAGCCACGACACGGCTTTCAGATGCAAGAAGCGGAAAGAACGAAACGCATGAAGTCTGGGTTGTTGGAGGACAAGCGGTGCCGATGCAAGAATGACATGGGAACGGGCGCAAGCGAAGCCAGACAATGAGACAGGATCCTACACACAGACAGGCAGACAGAGACACGGCAACATAAACGCGCATGCATGGGAATCTGACAAAAAAAAAAAAAAATGAAGTTTAAACAGTCGAATCTGACCTCCGTTGCTAGAGGGATCATGTCTTCTTTTTTGTTTTTTCCCTGACGTAACTCTGCTATGGACAGCAAAGTGAGCAAAGCTTTGTTGAGTGTGCCTTCAATCGTCACTGCGGAAGCAGACATCTAGAGACCAAGATCAAAAACCCCCCGCACGTGCAAATTGAACCTCTCTGAAGCCAAGAACAAGAGTATTAAAAAACAAGGGTAATCAAAAAAAAACCACAACGACTCTTTTCTTTAATTTTCTTTCCGACCCCCCCCCCCTCCTCTCCCTATCTCTCTCCCTCCCTCCCAGAAAGGAAAAGCAACGGCAACTGTTACTAGCACATTCTGCGCCATAAGTCTCCCCCCCCCCTCCCTCGCTCCCTGGCCCTTTTTTATCACCGTTTCCTTTCTCGCCCCCCCCCCTCCCTCCACCCATCCCCCTTCTTTTCGTGTTGGTCCTGTTCTGTTTTTTTATTATTTTTATTTTATTATGAAATTATTATTACGTTATGTGCATAGTAAAAGAGTGCTTGCAAGCGAGGAGGTTGGGGCAGGTAGAGAGAGAGGAGGGGGGAGGCAGGAGGAAATGTCGCTGCACAAGAAGACAGAAAAGGCACAAGACTTATGGGCGGTGGGTGCGAAAGCGAATGTTCTTGAAATAGGAAAACACTGAGAATGAGGGAGGCGTTGTAGAAGATGCACAGGTCCAAGTGTGCGAAAATGGCTAGGAAAGGGGGACGTGATGTGTGTGTGTGTGTGTGGAAGGAGGGGGGGGGGGGGGGGGGGATTAAGTAAGGGCGCAAAGCTACGGGGCGGCCACAGGCTCGAGCATTCGGCCCTCCCCCGCCTCCCTCCACCGCCTTTTGTTTAACGCCCGCACAGAAACACCGAAAAAATTTGGAAGGATGGAGAGGGAGCTGGGGGGGGGGGGTTGGGTATGGTTAGAGCGGAAAAAATAAGGAACGAAAGCGCGGGCCCCTGCCATTCATGCCACTTTCCTTCCTTGCCCCCCCTCTTTTTTCCCCGGGCCCCCTAGGAAAGAGTAGAACAGGAAAAAAAACTACCCAAGAAAAAAAGGCGTTGCGCGCCGGAAGTTTTGGGAAGGAGGGTGGGGGGAAAGGTTGTGCATGCGGATGGAACGTTTGAATGGCTGTTTTTTTTTGCGCCTCTGTCGAGAGCATCCCTTTTCTTCGCATCCTTCTCCCTTTTTACCAGGCATCCCCCGCAAAGGCAAGTTAAGTTCATGCGCGCAAAGGCACGCGGCCTCAAGCAACCACGCAGAAGTTCGGGAAAGGACACACGCAGGCTTGTGCTTAGAGGCTCGGTCTCTGCTACTATGACCAACGGCAGATCGAGCCGTACTGGTGCGCCACAACACATCAGAAACAACACGTAAGGCCACAGCCAGGGCCAGGCACCGTCGCGGGCGAGCGGTTGCAAGAGCGCTACAAACGGTAGCAGCGTAGCAGGGGAGCCCGCACACCCTAGTTGTACCTGCTCGAGCCAGAGCCTAGCGATCAGCTCTCTGTCGTGCTTTAGCCAGACCCTTTCTAAGGACAACACGCGACGGCTGCGGCGCGCGTGCCGGCCGTACGGACGCGCTGGTTGTTTCAGTTGGAGTCTTAAAGTAGTTGATGGGCCCGGCCTGCACCGCCCAAGATCTCTGGCGCAGGGCCCCCCCGTGCTGAAGATCGTCGGCGGAGGCCTCCAGTTGCGGCGAAGCCATGGCGCGTCCCGTGCGAAGGCATCTGCCGTAAGAATCGGTACATATCTGCGGTTCACACAAGTGCATTGCGCCCGACAGTGCACAGGCGGACCAGGGCGAAGAAGGCGGGCTTCGTACCCAAGGGCACTGCGCGTCACAGGAATGCGCGCTTGCTACGGCCCCGGGCCGCGTTTTCACGACGCACGCCACAAAGGCGTAAGCGCATGAAACGGCCGCGCTGTCAAACGTCCATTGCATGTTGTCCACCTCTTGCCCTCCTTTTTTTTTGGGTTTTTGTGGAAGCACTTTCAAGCCCCCCCCCCGCCCCTTTTTTCGGTTGGTTTTTTTTCTTCCACTGTTGCTTAGAACGCTGCTTTGCACGGGGGGGTTTGCCCCCGCTGATAAACACACCAACAGCTATTGGAGGACAGGGGGGGGGGGCGGGGAGGAGAGTGAGTGGTGAGGACAAGGTGGGAGGGTGGGGGAGTGGGGGAAGAGTGCGAGGGCACGGGGGGGGGGGGGGGGGCAAGCGAGCCGCGCCGATTCTTTTTTTCCCTTTCCCCAGCCGTTGTGCCCGCCCCCCTCCCCCCCCCCCTCCTTAATCACCTCTTATCTTTTTTTTCAAACTCGGCTGCTTTGGAGAGGTTTCTTTGTGGTTTTTTTTTTTGCATTTGCCCACACCCCCCCCCCCCCCCGTGCCCTCACACTCATTTCGTCCAGTACGCCTTTCCCTCCCCCCTCCCCGCCCCCTCTCCCCTCCCCCCGTCTCCGCCCCGCCCTCCCCCCCCACAAAAAAAACCTGCGCTCTCACTCTCCGGTTCTTTTCTTTTCTTTCCCCTTGTCGTTCTCGTTTAAAAAAAAAGGGGGCAAAAAGAAAAAAAAAGCCTTGCTAAAAAAGATTGGATTTTCCTTCCAATTCATCTTCAGCACGACTATCACCAGGTTTGCGATATTAGCACCAAAGGTTTCTTGGGACAGCTAAGAGGTCAAGACTTTTGCCCTAAGATGCGATGCGAAAACGAATATGCTCAATACTCATGAAGTTTGGGAAAACCTCGGCTCTATCGGTAAGGCCCGTTGTTTTGCAACAGAAACATTCGAGGCAGTGTTGACATCTCAGTACGAGTATTTCCAGCGCCAGTGGTTTCGAATGGCCGCAGAAATACACAGAGAATTTAAAGCTACACAACTTGAACCGAACAACAAGCAAAAAGATTTAGATAAGCTGAACGGAGGCTCTTGGGATTTCGAACAAGACGCAGATGCGAATAAGACGTTGCAAGTATACACGCAGGAATTTGCACTGGTGGCGCAGAACAAACCTGCCTTTGACATAGGCTTTTTGGTGCAACCCGAATTCTCGGCGTTGACTGTGACGATTATATTGTTCCGTCATTGGAAAGAGATTAGTGCTGTGTGGGAAAAGACCGAAAACAAACAGGCTATAGCGGCTCTAGCAGAGTTGAAACGGGAAGGAGGCGATGTTACGGTCGATAATATTCTTAGGATGCAGCAACACGTAAATGGTCGTATGGCACCAACAGATTTTTTCCAAGAAGTGACAAAAGAAGAACTGGTTGGCCTCTCGCCTGGGTACAAAGAAGCGCTGGCCTACTCGTTGGTCAACGGGCTTTGTGCAGATCAGTACGGAAAAACACTCCCAGAAAATATGAAAGTTTATGCAAGAAGGCAAGCCCAGCGCCACGATTGGAACCTGTTTTTGTACAACGTGTTCTGGATTGTCACGAACACTTCGTCGTTGAGGTGGCCCGAACTACTTCCAGTACTAGAAGAGGAACAGAAACAGCCGGCTGGGGGCGGCGCGGGGCCAGTGCCGCCTAAGCCACCACAACCCCGTCACCACTGGTGGACGGAGTACCGAGACGGTATCCCATCTTGCCACAACAGCCCCTGCCGTCACGGAAAGTGGGCAGAGCGGGTTCTGGACGAGGGAGCCAAGCTTTGCCAACTGGCAGAGGGCCGGTAAATAGATCCGCTACAATACCGACGAAGCAACCTACCTCGACGACAGAAAATTCATGGGGGAGCTTTAGGCCTAAGCTAAAAGGAAATAATCGACCGGCTAACAACAGCGATGCAAAACAGGAGCGACTTCCCACGCAGTCCGTTTCAGCGGGGTCAGTGAAAAGAAAAAGTAACACCGCGCGGGACCTGATGCCTGCGCAATTACCACGTCGGAACTACGATTATGACAGATCCAGCAGTTCCGAAGAAAGTGATAAAGAAGAAGAAAAGCAAGAACCCGGTCCTACACCCAGCATGCAAGCGCAGAACGGGAGTGATGTCCCGGGCGCTCGCGCTCGCGCTCGTGCGTTGGACCACAAAAACCAAGCGAAACAGCCGCCACTTGAAAAGGGAATGACTAGACGAGTGACTTTTTCGGGTTCAGCACCACCGAACGACGCGAGCATGCGAGCAGTCAATGCTCCACGTGGTCCATCACCTAGTAGCGTTGGTGCGTCGGACGGCGCCAGAAACCAAGCGAGACAATCACAACTTCCAACGGCTAAACAAGTGGCTTCGGTTCGCAATCCAGCACCACCGAACGACGTGAATAGCATGTTCGCCGTGGCCAACCAAGGAGGCAATGCTCCACGTGCATCACCTCCCAATTTTGCTAACGGAGGAGAACAACAGAAGCTTGAATCTGCGCAGAAACCGCACGGGAACAACGCAGCGTGGCCACGGACTCAAGATTATGTAAATGATGAGGTGGGCTATGAAGAAGAAGGTGCCGGCCCAGAAGGTCAACCCCGCGCCCAGAACAGTCTGTTGGGCGAGAAAGAAGAGATAGAAGATGACCAAGAAGAGCTCCAGGAACAGAATGGACACGACGAGAACCAAGAGATGTATGACCCGGATCCAGACGACGTAGCAGACGGTGCCCGAGAAGAGCTCCAGGAACCAAATGGAGAAGACGAGAACCATGGGGCACATGATCCGGATCCAGATGACGTAGCAGACGGTGCCCGAGAAGAGCTCCAGGAACAGAATGGAGAAGACGAGAACCAAGGGGCACATGACCCGGATCCAGACGACGTAGCAGACGGTGCCCGAGAATTGCTCCAGGAGCCGAATGGAGAAGACGAGAACCAAGGGGCACATGACCCGGATCCAGACGACGTAGCAGACGGTGCCCGAGAAGATCTCCAGGAACCGAATAGAGACGACGAGAACCAAGGGGCACATGACCCGTATCCAGACGACGCAGCAGACGATGCCCAAGGAGACGCGGTGGTGCTGGAGCTCCAGGAATTGGCATTACAGGACCAAGAAGAAGGAAACGAGCTAGCTGATGCAGAAGAAACACTCCGAGCGGATGCGGCTGAGGTTGTTGCAAGTAATGTCCAATTGCCGGATGGTCCGGTTTATGTACCCGAGATGCAAGAAAACATCGCGAATACGGCAAAATTGTTCGCGGAAGTAATGGATCATGTGCAGAACAACCAAAAAACAGTCACTAATGAAGCCATAGTGATCATACAGGCTCTTGCACAAAACGCACCCGATGAACTTTCGAAGCAGAAATTGGAAAGCTTGAAAGACAAAGTCGCTCTTTATGTTCAGCAGAGAGGAAAAACCATAGAGAACATAAAGAAAAATGACAAGCAGCGGAAGGCCTTGACAAAGCGACTGCGTAAGAAACCAGGGAAAGCGCGCATAACCAACTCAGCTGTTTTGCCGAAATTTGTACCCGGCGCGGCGCGCGCTGCGGCAGGAAGGCGCGGCTTTCTCCGCGAACAGATGAAGATGAAGAAGATTCCTAATGGCTACACGTATGCGGAAGTACCTTCGATAAATGTTTCTCGCAACGCCGCTGTACAGGAAGAGTGCGAAACAGCCGTACTGGTATGGCGGTGGCAGGGCACGGCCACAATGCAAAATCAAGTGGCAAAAGGAGCTTTTGAATCTTGCTGGACTAAGTTCCGGCAGGCGCTGTACACCAAGCCTAAAGAGTTTGCCTTCAAGGTGTTAGTAGGACTTCCCGGTAACACGTGGGACTCGGTCTGCAAGCCGTCGTCTTTTCTGGAAGATCAGGAGGTGGCAACGAAGCAGTTGGAGGGCATAGTAAGGGTCCTGGCACTGGACCAACTAGTCCGGGGGGAGCATGAGATATTACAGTTGCCTCCTGCCATCAAGACCAAACTCCTGCTCACAGCCCATAACATGCTGTTCTCCGGTACCGTTGGCGCTCCGCTTTCGGAAGGGCTGTCCCGGCTCTTGCCCAAGACAGTCGGCGACCGGCGGGGCCTTTTTCTAAAATATGGACGATCGCCCGTGACCATGCAGGACCAGCAATTCTTTCGCCAGTACGATCTGAGTGCGCTGCCCGAAAAAGCAGAGCAATACGACGCAAGATTCCACATGTTTCTCTCCTCACCAGGAAAACCTAGTTTTGTCAAGCGTGGCAAACCCGACTCGAAATTCGAGTTTACAGCGACGACTAAAGAAGAAAAAGAAAAAGAGTTGCAAGCATGGATGCAAACACAGATCGGCAAAAGCAAAGCAGTCTGGCTGGAATGGGACGTGCAATCTACACCAAAAGAAGCATGGGATTTCATTGCACAAACTATCAGCGAGATTAGCACTGTCAAGCAGGTCGTCTGTCTTTTAGTTTTTCCGACGAAGGCCTAGTCTCGAGCTTTGTAACTGTCTTTAGCACAGAGTTCAACATGGCCGAAAATATTGCGCTCCCACATCCTTTTCTTATGGCTACGCGCCGTCTCAGGCCAGGCCAGGAAAGATTAGTACTGCTGTCGTATGAAACATTCAAACCCTACGTGCACGAGCAAAACACAACAGAAAGTTTAAATTTTTCTTTATTTGTATAATTTTGTTTAAGGTTTTTTTTTTTGTAAAACCCTCCCTATTAAAAAAACAAAAAGATGTAGAGTGAAAAGCAAAAGAAATAGCCGGGGGGTGGGTCGGAGAATTGCGTGTGAGCCGGACTAACTGTCGTCGCTTGTCGGACGTGCGCCGTGCTGCAGCAGCGGTTCGCTGTCGGCCACGACCTCGTCGGCGCCGAGCAGCTGCCGCAGCCGGCCCCGCGAACTCACGTGCAGCGGGAAAACGGCGAGCGGCAGCGCCCAGCCCTTGTCCACTAGCAGCTGCTCGGACAGGGAAGTCCGCACCGCGGAAGAACGGCGCGAGAAGCTCACGTCGCCCACGACGACGCAGCCCACGCTGTCGCACTCGGCGCGTGGCGGCGGCATGGTCCAGAGGTACACGTGGGGGCCCTTTAGAGAGGCCTCCCGCAGCAATGCTTCGTTGGCGTTGCGGAGCCCTTGCTCCAGCACGGGGCAGTTCATTTCGCGCGTCTCGACGCCGTCGTGGCGGCGCAAAGGAGACATACACATCGAGTCCAGCAGGTCGGCGACTTCCAGGTGCCGGTCGAACCTGACGGCTACGTTGTACAGCACCACCCAGACTTGTTCGGAGGCCTTGGCTTCTTCTTCGCGCGCTGCTTCCTGCGTGAGTGCAACAGGACCTGGCCCTGCGCCGCAGTGTCTATGCATCAGCCATCCAGCAGCCACACGGGAAATGGGGAGGGGCCCGGGGAGGATGAGGCCATTTTTTTGTTTTGTTAGCAAATTCCAAGAATTTTTTTTTTGGGTGCGGAAAGGGGAGGGAAGGGGGGGGGGGGGTGCAAAGGAAGCAAGGGAGAGGAGAGATCTTTTTTCGCAAGGCGGGGGGAGAGAGGAAGGGAGGGAGAACGGGGCGGGAGGGAAAGAGGAGAGAAAAGAGAAAAGAGAGAGGAGGGAAGGGGATTCCGCGCGTTTGTGGGGGGAGAAAGGGGAATGGGTACGCAGGTAGGCACGGGGGGAGGGAGGTGTGTGTTTTTGGTCCGAGAGTCTTTTTGTTGCTGTTGGCCCTAAACCTGTCCCCCCCCCCTCCCCACCGTTCTCGCGCACACCCCCCCGTGGTCATTCACTGTTTCCGTTGTCTCCGATCTTTTTTTTTCTTCTTGTTGCTTAAGAACTAAATTCGCGCCATAGAGAGCTAGATCTCTTTGGTCTTTTTTTTGGGGTGAAGAAAAAAAAACCTGATGAACAGGCTGCCGGTGCAGACGTTGCCTGCCCCGCTGTCCCAGTTGGAATGGACCCTACGTACTGAGCCGGGCAGAGAAAAGAGAATGCCTGCGCGCCGCCAACGATCCGGGTTGGTCTCCGGCTAAATCCGACGGGTCGCCCAACCTGTTCTGCGTGTGCCTAACCGGGATTAGGCTGTTGATGTCGCGCACTGAAACCCTGTACGACTTCAGTGCCTGGACCAGCCTGCTCGGTTCCACAGACATTAAGCTGCGGATTTACTATCAATTAGAGCCAGTGGCAGTGGGCGATGACTGTTGCAGCAGCCCCGAGATTCTGCAGATCCTGTTGGCCATCGTTCTCTTCAGGTATTGTGACGGCAACCTGCGTTTGGTGCTCGACCTCTGCCAGCACAGGATCCGCGGCTGGCATGACTTTGCTGGAAAACAAGAAACCAAGACCATTCAGAAATTAGCTAAGTGGGAGGACCTGAGGTCAGTGCTCGAGTCCTTCCAGAAAGCCCCGCGCAGATCCGTGGCCGCCCTAGCCAAGTCGGTCCTCCAGGCCATGGAATGTGTTCGTTATCACCGACCCCAACCGTCCAGCCCCGCACTAATACAGCGAGTCGCCATGTTCGCTCGCGGCAGGATTGAGAACATGCGGTTCGACGCCGACGCGCTGCGTAACCAGATTGTCCAGTTCAGGGGCGGGGTGGTGACGTCGAATTGGTTGCAACAATTCCGGCCCAAAATGACTGGCGCTTCGTGCCTAGCCTTTTACGACGTAAACTGGCGTCTGCCAAAAGCTGAATTGCAAGGGGCGGGCGGGCTCCAGGTGCCTTGGCTGAAGTTCCTGTGCTGCAGGTTTGGGGACACGCGCGTCCTGACGGTCAGCAGCGAGACGGTGAGTGTCAACTCATGCCGGGGCCTCCAGTTGCTGCGGGTTGTCAGCCTCAGCGCAGAAGACTATTTGACCGTTGAACTGGTGGACAACCCTCACTTAAAACTCGTCACGCTTGAGCGCCGGGATGACGACACCAATCGCTACGGGGCGGAGGTCTTCCTGTCGTCAACACCACCTGACCTGATGCAGGTTAGCTTTTGCCACGTGTCCACCACAGCCTCGGTCTACGCCAGGGACACGATTGCAGGGGTCCTGCACGTGGACCTAGGTTCATCTTCACCCAACCGGCTTGTCATCCAGGGCGAGGACCCCGCGCGGGGCTACGTGGATATCAAGCAGCTGGTTGTGACTGGCGATGCGAAATGCTTGGCCAGGATTGACATTTACAGGCTCAGGATAGCCAAGATCGACCTGCTGCAAACAAACGCTCGAGAAAGCACGCAACTGTATTTCTATCAGTGCGATCTCCGCAGCACTTTTTTCAGCGCGTGCCTGCCGCTCCCAGACATGTCCCGGACGGCCGGGCTTTGTTCCGTGGACAACTGTCCGCCTCGTTCTCCTGCAAGGGCAGGCTACGTCCGGTGGTTGTTTTACTGTTTCCATGGACCCCACGTTAAGTTTGCAAGTGGCTATCTGCGGACAGTCGCGCGGACAGTCACACGGACAGCCGCGCCCGCCGTCCTTGATAAGAGAACAGTGCCTTCTCTGCCATTGAAACTTGTTGAAGCAAGTTCATAGCCCTCTGCTTTTTTTTTAAAAAAATTCCTTCTTCTGCCCTTTTTTGGGGAGAAGGGGTGTTAAAATTGACTCTCCTTCTCTCTCTCTCTCTCTCTGTGATCAAAGCCTCCTTTCCCTTCTTTCAGGTTCCAAAGTTTGATGGCTTCTGTCTTAAAAAGTAAAATATACTGTTTTTTTTTCGGAGAAGCCAAAAAAAAAGCTGGTAGCACTTCTTTGTTTTTTGTTGCGCCCGGCCTAGATGTGCCAGACCTCCAGCTGGGACACTTGGCCGTGCGCAGGATCCGGCAGCGCAGCGCGCAGCGCGGGCGGCAAGGCCGTCCACGCCAGGTGCAGCTCCCGGCAGCCGGGCTGCAGCGGCGGCTCTAGCACTAAATGCAGCAGGTAGCGCGCCAGCTGCGCTACCTGTGGCTCCGCCGGCCACCAGCGCAGCCTGGCACAATCGCCTAGTACCTCTACCTCGCAAACGAGCAGCCGCCGCTTGGCCGCCGCGGGCGGCGCGGGCGTCTTCCGTGCTGCCTCCTCCTCCTTTTCCTGTGGCAAACAACGTACTAGCACCACGCACGTGCGCGCCGCCAGCCGCAGCCCTCCACGGAGGCGCGCGGCCCTGCCTAGCTTCAACAGGCACAGATTGTACAGCGCGGGCGTGCGCCACAACCGTTCGTCCCGCGCCACGAGCCAACCCCGGCGCAGCGCGTCGTGACCTTCTTCTTCACACGTGTCCCGCTGCGGCACGGCGCGCCAGAAGCGGCCGCGCCACAGCGCGCGCACGGCGCGCGGGAGGACTCCGCGGTGGCGGGGCGGGCCGGTCGTTTGCAGGCGCGCGAACCTGGCCAGCAGCGGCCGCGAGCCCTTGCCGGAAAGCAGGCGGTACGACACGTGCAGCGGGCCCCACAAATGTAGCGGCGAAGGCCGGTACTGTGTCCAGGGCTGCGCGCGGCAGATGGCGTTGCCCGGCGAGTACGTAATGTTGCGCCGCCGCGCGCCCCACGCGCCCGGCGGCGCCGGCGGGCAGCCGCCGTCCAGCACTACTCTGCCAAAGTCCAGCCGGTCCAGCAGGTCTAACGCGGCCGCCAGCCCCCCGCCGGCCCAGACTACCAGCCGCGACGCCCTGAGGGCAGCCGCGATATCTCGCGCGCTAACCATCGAGGTCGGCCCCTCGTGGTGCTCCTGCCAGCAGCAGACACTCGCCGAGCCGATGACCGCCAGCTTCGGCAAGGGCGGCCCGGGCCCGGGCACGAAGATGCCGGCCGGCGTGAAGCACGGGTGCACCCTGGCCAGCCACTCGACGGTGTCCGGCAACGCCGATGTGAGCACAGTGTCCGGACGCCGTCGATCGCTTGCAGTTGCCAGAACGTGGACCACCGCACGCGCCGCGCCGCCCGCCCCGCCAGTGTCCAGTCGAGACTGTCGCACTGTCCGGCCTCCGCCTGCAGCAAGTGTCCCCGCGTAAAAGCGCCCTCGCCCCAGCCCTCGACGGTCCTGGGCAGCGGCCAGCTGGGGAAACGCGATTGGCCACCCTCTTCTTCTTTTTCGGGCGCCGAGTCCCTCCTGGCGCACTGCAGCCGCGCCAACGCGCCGGCCCGCTGCAATTGAGTGCGGGAGTCGGCGCCGAGCCCGAGGGCCCGCACCAATTGCAGCGCGCGCTCGGTGGCCTCTGCGGCCTGGTCTAGCCACAGCGTCAGCTTGTCGCCATTCCGGCTGAGGCGCGCGCCCGCGACGCGCAGCCACAGGAGCGCCAGACCAGCGTCGCGGTCTTCGGCCGTCACGGCGCAGCGCTGCGCCGTGGGCTGGGCCAGGCGGTGGTACAACCAGCGGCGGCAGGCGCCCTTGTCGGCGACGCACGCGGCTACCTGTTTGGCCGAGACCGCCTGCACCATTTGGGCGCCGCTTTGGGTGCCGGCCTTTTGTTCGAGGAAGCCCCCTAGGCGCAACCAGAAGCAAAACGGCGGTGCTGAGGTTAAGGAAAGTTGCCCGTCCCCGTACAGCCAGCCGGCCCGCTGCCAAGTGTCGTACAGGGCCACGAGCAGCGAACTGTCCGGCAGCTTTGTGCGGACAGTCGGGCCGCGGCAGCACGCCACGATCAGCGCTAGCTCGAACAGCGCGTCCACGTCCTGCGCCATGGCGGCGGCCGACAGTTCCTGGTACCACGAAAGATGTTGGGCGAACCAGCGCGCGTCGGCCGCGAAATCGTCCCTCCCGGCAACCGCCCGCCTCGCGCGGCAGCCCCCGGCATCCTCGGGCTCCCACGCGCGGGGCTCCCCGTACCAAGGGCGCGCCGTCGGTTCGCACCAGCCGCAGCTCGGCGACAGCGCGCCGCGCACCACGGCCGGCGCAGTTCCGCTGCTGCTGTTGTCGGTGATGGACGCCTGCGCGGGCTGCCGGAGCCAGCCTAGCGCTGTGTCGAGCGCCGAGGGCCTGGCTGTTTCGGCCCACGGCAGTCCAGCCGCTACCGACAGCGCTTGGCACAGCTCCCACCCTTCTGACACCGGAGAGCTGGCTACAACCGCGGGCCAAGCGTCTGCCGGCACCGGGGAGCTGTTGGCGTGCCACAGCAGCCACAGCACGGCTCAGGCGGGCGTCTCTGGCGCACGCGACGCCAGCAGCCGGAACTGCACCAGGCGGTGCAGCACGCTGTCCTTAAGGTCAACGGACGTCGCAAGTGTCGGCCGCGGCGTTGTCCCCTCCAACGCCGCGCAGGCGGCTAGCGCTAGCTGCACCCACTCGCGCGCTGGCAACAGGCCGGTGCAAACGTCGGAGGTGCACGGGCGAGCGAGCAGCCACAGCAACAGCACGGTCGCGAGCTGCGCGGGCGGCTGCGCTTGGCTGCCGCAGACGTCCAGCAACGCCTCGGCCAAGCACAAGTGCCCGCTGCCGAGCCCACTAGCGGTCTGGAACGCGACGCACCCCAGCAGCGCGCTGGCCAGCCGCAGCCGCTCCTCTGCTGACTGGCACGAGCCGAACGCCGCTCGTAAGGTGCGGGCCGTTTCATCGCTGCCCGCGACCCCGTCGGCGATCGTACTAGTCACACAACCCGCTGCTGCTCGAAATGTTGCGGGCGCGAAGACCGTAATCTCAACCACGTCGTGCCCGAACAATCTGTGCCTGGCGCTGTCCACGCTGAAACAACGTGTGCCGATCTCCTGCAGCTGCTGCGACTGCATTTCCGCCCTGAGCAGCGCCATGCGCGACGCAAAGTCCGTGACGAACCACTGGTTCGGCTCGCCTAGCGAGAACAGCAGCCACAGCCGCCGCGGGGTGTGCATGGAAGGGGGCGCCTCTGCACACACGCACGAGGGTGAGACACACAGCAAAAGAACAAAAAAAGGATCATCTCCAGAAACAAAAAGGTAACACGGAAATAGGAGGGGGGCAAGGGGAAAGGTGGGGGGGAGAGGGTGGATGGGAAGGAGCGGGGGGGGGGGGGGGGGGCGAGGAGTGTAGTATAGGAAAGCACAAAAAAGCGCAAAGGTGTGTGTGTGTGTGGGCGGGGGGGGGGGAGGAGGCAAAGGGTGGGGGGGGCCGGCGGGGCCAAGGGAACGGTGAAGAGGGGGACGGTGGGGGGGGGGGGGAGGAGGCAGAGGGTGGGGGGGGGCCGGCAGGGCCAAGGGAACGGTGAAGAGGGAGACGGTGTGGGGGGGGGGGGGGGGCCGCGCACTACCTTCCCCCCCCCCCCCCCCTCCAGCTCCCCCCACCCCTCCACCCTCTCTCCACTTCTTGCCCCCTCTCATGCTCGAGTCGTCCTCTTTACCTTCCCCCCCCCTCTCTCTCTCCTCCACTTCTTGCGCAGGTCGTCCACTTTTACCACGGCTGTACGGATAGTAGAAGAAGCCCAAGATATGGCGGGGAGGGGGGGGGGCCTTAGCAGAAATTTTCCCAACCCTACGACTATGGGGGGGGGGGCCGGGGGCAACCGGTACTTAGGCCAAGGGGCGAAAGGGGGGGGGGGGGCGGGAAGGGGCTCAGGATCGAAAGGCGAGGAATCACTGGTTTTTTTTTCTTTCTCTCTCTCTCTCTCTCTCTCTCTCTCTCCCTTTTTCGAGGGAGGAGAAACGGAGGCCGGGCTTTGGAAAGGGACTGGGGGGGGGGGGGGGGGGAAAGCATTGTCGGCTAATTTGTCCTTTCCCCCTCCGCACCCTTCCTCCCTCCCCCCAGTCCCTTTCTGCCATTCCAGCAAAAAGGAAAGCAAGGGCGTCGAGCATGGTAGCGCGCACGAAAGGGCCCTCTGGGGGAGTGATCTCGTGTGCAGACATTCCTTCCCTCCCCACGAATGGCCAGAAGAAGGGGGAAGGGGAGGCAGTGGGGTAGGAACCCTGTTTCTTCCCAATCCCCCCGCCCCCCCCCCATCCCTCACCTCCTCGCACCCCCCCTTTCCCCCTCCTTTCCCCCCACACAAACCAGAGCCCTTACTTAGCTCTACTAGTGATTAAAAACTTCTTTCTTCGTTAATTTGGCTTTCTTGATATAAAAGAATGTCCCAGAAAGCTGATCTTTTCAAGGAGAATCTAGAGGTCTACGTCAAGCTGCTAAATTTGATTGATCAGTCTGGAAACGAATACAAGCATCTGCGTGAATTCCTAACGCATGGGACAGAGCTGCGGCGTCTGCTGTCTATCAGGGACGTGAATCGTTGCTTACAGATACTGAAAAACAAGGGAAAGGGCAAAAAGAGCCTTGCTTGTCTAGGAATTGCTTTTGTTCTCTTCCTGTTTTTGTGCTTGTTGACGGGGAAAACTTACTATGTTCCCAGCACAAGCCAAAGAATCGTATTAGAAGATAGTCAGCCAAATGCCTCTACAAGCAATGATCAATTACGAGCCTTTCCAGTACCCTCCTTATTGGCGACTGCTAGCCCTACAACCTCTCAATCACTACCAGCACCGTCTGCTGGCCCTACAACCTGTCAATCACTACCATCACCGGCTGCTAGCCCTACAACCTCTCAATCACTACCAGCACCGTCTGTTGGCCCTACAACCTCTCAATCACTACCGTTACAGGTCCTTGATGATGTCAAGTGGAGTGGAGTTGATGGCGACGAAATCATCGGAGCGATCAATACAACTATTGACCAATGTGCGAGAGAAGATCCGAGTCAACGTGATGATGCAAATGAACTGCAATAATTATTAAGGACAGTAGCAAACAATGGAGGGTATCAAGAAATGACAAAAGGTCCCGAGGATGGGTTAGCTGGCGGGGTTGAGGAACCGGCTGGCGGGGTTGAAGAACCAGCTGGCGGGGTTGAAGGGTTAGCTGGCGGGGTTGAAGAACCAGCTGGCGGGGTGGGTGCAGTGTTAGCTGGCGGAGATGATGCAGACCCGGATGAGAAAAAAAATATTGATCAAGCAGAAAACGACTTTGTGCCAGGTGATGATTCTTCAAACAGTACCACTATCCTTTATGTCGGGGCATTAGCTGTGTTTGCGTTCCTGTGCAAAAAAGCCTACGACGCGGTAAAAGGACAAAATACGCCTGCGAGTGATGCTACAACAAACCGAAAGAAGAAAAGGATGAATGCAGACGACAGAGCGCGAATGGAAGCCAAAGAGTTTCTCAACGACCCAAACTTAGATCACATCCCACCTAGCGCGCATGGTTTCTACCAATCTCGAGACATATTGAGCACAGACAACATACAGAAGAAGGGTTCCCTGGGCGTGCCGACCACTGAGCATGGTTCCCTGGGTAAGGAGACCAGTCACTTTTCACCAGTTGTCCAAGGCGGGGTGACGATCAAGAAGTACAAGCTGCGGTTCGGCCAGATCTCTGACAATTGCCCTACCGATGTACACTCTGGTAATATTCTGACTCTGTCCGCCGTCGAGCACTGGATAGCTCTGGCAGAGCTCATGATCGGTATACCTTATGATTCGCTAAACCGCGCGCAACTGGCTCTTTGATCTCTACAAGTCGACGGATTTTTAGTGGCCTCAAGTGTATTTCAGGACAAAAATGATTTTCTCGAAAAAGGCCAGAGCAACAAAAATTAGCAAAAAAGTGTTAGTGCCCCAACTAGGACGAAGAAGAACACAAACCGCTCAACAACAACAACACCAAAAGAATCGGCGCGTGCTAGTATTAAAAAATCGTTCTTTTGCGTGTCCAACACCACTGAAAAAGAAAAAGAAAAAGAAAAGAAATCACCTGCTCGGTCAAAGGCCCCCCGCGTCAAAAAAAGTCCCCCTCCCCCTCCGCGCCTCCATCCGGGTCTTATTCAATCGCTGCACGAATTTTGCAAGGAGGTTTGTTTTTTTAATTACAGAATCCATCTTACCATCCTCCGGCGTGACTGGGTGACCCTAGCAGAGCTTATGCTAAGACGTTCAACTTTATTTTTTTTCTGACACTAAAATTTTCCCGTAGTCCCCGTGCGCAATCGCCCGACGGGCGATTTGCGGTAGCTTATATTTAGGCCGCGAAATCCGGAGGCTACCTCAAAAAGAAAAAGAAGAAAAAAAGGCTCGGCTCCCCCCCCCCCGAAAAAAGAAAGGCTCGGCCCACCCCCCCCCCCTCCTCTCCCCCCCCCCCCCCACCGCCGCAAGCCTTACGGACAAGAAAGCCTTACGCGTGTACTGACTGCGACAGTCGCTTGATGTCCTTTTCAAATTTTCTTTTCTAACGATGCTGTTTTGCGGTGGATTTGGTGGCGCACAGGAGCCGGTGGACATTCGCCTTTTTTGCCGCAATTCGCGGCGCGCCAAGAAAAAAAGAAAGCTGGCGATTTCGGCACTGGCAAGTTTTAGCTACAGCAAAATTTGTCGGCAAACGAGGGGCGGGCGGGGAAGGTTTACAGTGCAAATTTTTCCCCGCCCGCCCCTCGTTTCCCCAGAAATTTTGCTAGTGCTAATCTGCCAGCGCCAGAGTTCCGGAAACACTTAATTCACGGCTATGGCCGAAAATAGCCAAAAGTAATTTTTTTAATTAAAACGACGATTCCAATCTTAACCTCCCCCCCCTCGCTCCCTCCCCTCCTTCTCTCCCCCTCCCCCCCCCCTCCGGCACCAGAAAAAAACAGTCTTAACCACTGCGCCACCCCACATGTCCCAAAATCTCCGCAAACGTTGCGGAAAGTGTTTCTTTGTTGTTGTTGTATGGGTTTCACATCAAAGGCAGGCGCTTCAACACCTTCTCGTCAGCAGGCGCTTCAATACCAGCCAAATAATTTCGTCAGCAAGATTATCCATACGTTTTTGTTGGATTGCTCGTCAGTGCCGTTCTGCACTACCGGATTGCAGGGCGCCAGAAACTGGATGGACATTTTCTCAGCTTCGATCCAGGCAAGGGGTTTGCTAGACTTGTTCACGTGCATTCTCGCATAAGTCAGGTTTAGCCGGTCGATCTCGCCAGCCACGAACAGTATGCACCGAATCTGGTGGTTCAGGCTCAACAAGCCTGAGTCGCTGCGTAGTGACACGCCGTCGTTGACTATTGATAACCGCTGGTAGAAGTGCAGTTCAAAGTTCGTAGTAAAGAACTCTGGACTCTGTCTGCGCTGGTCGTGCAGGTGGATGAGAATTTCGTGCAGAGCAGGGAACGTCCCGAAGGCCAGGACCAGTCTTTCCAGTGCAATGCGGCTTCTCAGGGTAATCAACATACTCTGAAACTGGGTAGCCTTGAATTGCTCGTCCCGGGCGTTGGACCCCATCAGGTTCAGGTTGTCGAGCCGGAGCTTGGGCTTGGCTTGGGGGGTCAGATTCAGTAAGCAAGTGGTCAGAAGAGTCGAGCCTTCCGTCATTTCATGCCCGGACATATTGATGTAGAACGTGGCCTTACACTCACTGCGTGTGTCGATCGAGAGGAGGGAGCGACCCGGTGGAGCAGCGACGAGTTCAGTTGCCGTCAGGTCCACTTGCAAATGTTCCAGCTTCAGCAGACGGGCTTGGTACACGCCGTCGATGGGCTCGGAAAGTAAGCTCCGACAGCCGTTGATAGACAGATGACGAAGCACTTCCGTGTTCCGGAGACAGGCCGCCAGCGTGCCTCCGTAGAGGTTCGGACAGTCTTGAATCTGCAGCGTTGCAAGCCGTTCGAATCTTGCTGCAAAAAGCGAGGCCAGAAGGCAGTCGGTCACGCCTTCGCCGGTGATGCATACAGTCGTGATGTTGGCCCGGATCCACGTCGAGTCGCGCTGTCAGATCGGAGGTTTGGATCCGGCGCTTGATAAAACAAAATTCAACTTCAGTTCCTTCACAAAACCGAACGCGCAGGCCTCTATAGCGGCGGACAGCTGCTCCGGCGCTAGCGTAAAATGGAGTATCGTGTGGCCACGCAGGATTTGCTGGACCACTTGGAGCAATTGGCGGATTTCCTGTTGCTCCTTGGGAAAAAGTACTACGCTGACCGGTTTCGTAGTGTCTCCGATGTCCTTGTTGTCCTTCAATCCCTCCAGGCTCATCAACATTCGCACAGTTTCCTGGCTGAGGGGTAAACATTTCGGGGCAACAGCCGGCGTGTTTGGAAGGGGGGTCTGCTTACAAAACAAGCCAAAAACGAGACACATGAATAGTTTTCAAGCAGAGAGAGAGAAAGAAAGGGAGGAACAGGGGAAAAAAAGAAAGGTGCTAGGAAGAGAAAAAGAAAAAAAAACAAGCAAGCAAAGAGAGAGAGAGAGAAGGGAAACGGCTTGGAGGAAGGAAAAAAAAGGACCTGTGCTTGTTCGTAGGCAAGAGCTTGACCAGGTTGGTCGTCTGCGGGATGAATCTACACATTTAAAAAAATTGCCTTTATTTCCTCTCAGCACAAACAAAAAGGACAGGGAGGGAGAGAGAGAGAAAAGGGTAGAGGAGGAGAAAGTACCTGGTGGACTGTCTCGTGTAGATTTTTCACGCCGGGGGGCTCGTGGGATTCCTACACCACCCGCAAAAAAACAGGGTTGTGCCAGGAGGAGGGGGGGGGGGGGAGCCATGTGGCGCGGGGATTGGGGTGTGGACCATCGATTGCGACGGAATGATCCCATGGCCCCGGCGACTCGTCATCATAGGTTGAGCGAAAGCAGTAGAAGAGCTTGCTGCCGACTAGACACGTCATAGCATTTTGCGGTCGTTGGTTTTTAAGCAAGAGAAAAAGAAATCAACAGAGAGAGAGAGAAAGAGAAAGGGAAAAGAAAAACCTGTGGCTGTTCTTGGGCAAGGTATTGCAAAGGTGATGATGAAAGCCCTGACAAGGCTAGGGGAGGGCTTCTTCTTTGCTAAAAAAAAAGAAAAGACAAACAAAAAAGAGTAAAATGCTGTTGCAGAGGGCGGGGGGGGGCGGGGGGGGGGTACATCACAAATTGCACGAGGACTGTCTCTGCCTAGAGAGAGAGGGAGGGGGGACGGGAGAGGAGAAGGGAAAAGGAGGAGGGGTGTTGGAGCAGAAACCAGCGGCTGCGCCAGGTCTGTTTTAGGGCTTGAAAGCATAGTTCGGATCTAACAAACGAGAAACAGAAAAGGAGTGTGGAAAGTCTAAAGAGAGAGAGAGAGAGAGCGAGAGCGAGAAAGAGACAGAAATAGAGAGGGCGCGGGGGGTGTGTAAGTACCCTCGGCGGGTAGTGTAGTAGATTCGTGGCGGGCTGGCCTGCAGAGATCGGGTTTCTCATTGGCTGTGCAAACTGCAAAGCGACACGATAGTTTGGCTTTCTGAAATATATAGAAGACAGTGTTTTGGTACGTGCATACAAAGAAAAAAGGGTATGGCAGATTATTGTTATATACAGGTGCAATACCGTTCCGTTCGGAACATTGGTGGTGGTGCTGGCTAAGCTATGCACTAGCTGGCCCTGACACACACGCAAAGATACACAAAGCAGACATGTCAACAGAATCATGCACCAAAAAGAAAAAAAAGAATCTAGAAACTACAAGCTTTGAAAATTCGCACCTGGTCAGCATTCACAACATTGGGGAGGGGAAAGAACCTGTTGGACTGCTTGTTGTAGATTTTCCACGCCTGGGGCCTCGTAGAATTCCTACACCAAAAACAGGGTTGTGCCAGGAGGAGGGGGGGGGGGGGGCCATGTGGCGCGGGGATTGGGGTGTGGACCATCGATTGCGACGGAATGATCCCATGGCCCCG
>WBZZ01002837.1:72500-137500 GCA_019918135.1 Paulinella micropora
GAGAGAGAGAGAGAGAGGTCACCAAAGAAAAAGGGGAAGGAGTGGATAATTTGCGTCCATCCTCTCTCTCTCTCTCTCTCTCTCTCTCTCTCTTCAATTTGTTGTTGGGTCTTGTTCACCCGGACCGCTCAGCCCTCCCCCTCATTGATTTCCAGTGGCCTTCCAGCATGCGCAGCTTCAGAGTATTTTCTCTGATAAAATACTTGCCGAACGGGTGATCATCCGCGGTGGTCTGAGCTGCTGGTGCCTCGAACTCACTGCGGGCCCTCTTGTGCAGGTTCTCCGGTGCTGCGCTCATGAGAGAGGCCGCCGCGTGGCGCTCTGCCGAAACGAGCTTCTGCTGCAGATCCGACTTGGCTGGTACTGGCACTGCCTGCGCCGGGGCGCTTTTCTGTGCTGCCAGCGCGCGCCTGATACTGTCCCAGCCACCCTGTCTTACGTCCACCCCCGAGCTGGCGGCAGTGTGCGTAAAGGCCGGTAGCGCGGCGTTGACCCACTTGCGATGGAAACCGGACTCGCTCTCTGACATTGCCGAACTGCTTCACGCCTGCTTTTCAGCGTTCATAGCCTTGCGCTGCTCCTCGCTCAGAAACAGGCCGTAGAAGTTCGCCATATCATCCGAAGCCTCCTCGGCGCAACGTGCAATACGCTCCCGCTGCGCGTCCTTCAGTCCTGCTATCTCGCTGCACATGGAGTCAACCAGGCTCTGTACCGCTCCCGTTATCTTTGTTCTCTGGCCCTCGTTGGCGATGCGCGAGATCTGCTGCGAGGCCGCCGCGATCAAGTGCGTCAAGGGCTGTTTGCCGTCGAGCGGCTCTACGTCGGGCGCGGCAGGACGTGGCTCCGTAGGAGCCGCCGCCTGCTCGATGATGATTGGTTGCGGGGTCGGCACGTTGGCAGGGGTCAGCCTAGTTTCTGCAGTGGTCTCCATCACGGGCCGGTTGCTGTGTAAGGAATAGGTTTTTATGGCTAGCAAGTCCAGCGCTTGTTTGGGTATAGATTTCCAAAGAGATTCCGAATTAGGCCGCCCCCGTGCAACGCCGAGCGAGGCCCTGAAATGGGCGGGGCGGGGCGGGGCGGGAGTGCAAGCCTCACTAACAGCCCCCCCCCGAACGCCGTGCATTCTTTCGTGCGCCCCTTCCCCCCCGCTCTTCTTTCCCCCTCGTGTTTGTAGCGGGGGCGCACAAAAAATGCCCCAAGGCTTGCGGGCGGGGTTGAATGCGACTAAGAGGCTGTCCCAGCCCCCGCCGGCGGCGTGCGAGGCGCGGTTTAGGTAATTTTCCCTATAAGCCAGACGGCTCAGGTCCGCGGTCTGGTGGGGCAGATTAACGTCCCAGCTAGTGGTGACCGGTTCCATGTACACGAAGCAGTTCTCGGGCGCCAGCGCGCACTCGCCCAGGAAATACGTGCCCGGGCGGGCCCCGCGCTTGCAGCACGAATTTTCTAGCACCCAGGCCTGGTTGGTTACGATGTGCTGGATGCTAGGGCCCTTGGGGCCGTCGGGGTCGCGCAGGCGCCGCACGCTCGTCACCCCCTCCTCATTGTCTTACGGGTACGTGTACATGAACAGTGATCTCGCTTGCGCATCATACCTGGTGGCGGCAACGTAGCCCCAGCTCTGGATCTTTTCGCTGTTAGCCAGGCAAGGGTCGTGTGAGTTGTCCATGTGTTCGTAAAAGCAGGGCCTGCCTATCATAGCCTCGGCAATGATGGCCAGTTCTTGGTCCGAAAGCTGCAGGCTGTAGTGCTCGCGTGCCTCGGGGTGTCCATTGTGACGCTTTTCTTCTAGAATGTCGTGCCTTAGAGCGTTTTCGTAAAGGCAATGTTCAAAGACCCAGACCGCGCCGGCAGCGTCTAGCGGAACGGGTGGTTCAGCACCAAAGGAAACGCAGCGCGAGGGGTCCGTCTGCTCGCCTCGTGTCCTAATGTCACGCCTCCGTTGCTGCATGGGGGCCTGAGCCGCACCAAAACAAAAACAAACACACACAACAAGCCACACCCACGCATAAACACACACACACCAAAACAAAACGCGGGGGGGGGGGGGGGTGGAGGAAAGGAGGGAGGGGCACAAAAAAAAAAGAACAGAAAGGAAAAAAAAACGGGGGGAGGGGGCGGGGAAAGGGGAGGATGGCAGGGGAGGGGAGGGGCCGGGAAAAGGGGAAGGATGGCAAGGGGGGGGGGGGCCGGGAAAAAAAGCTACTAGGATAGACAAAAAAAAAAGGGGGACTGGAGAAGGGGCAACAGAAAATTTGGGGGGGGGGGGAGTAGAGAAGAAATGGGGAAGGTGTTATTTGACAGGCTCTTTTTTTGTTTCTTAGGTTTTCAGCGCAGGGAAGGCCGCGCTCTCTCCCTTCCCCCTCCCGGGAAGCTGGTAAATAAAAAAAAAGCAGACAATCCGCCCCCCCCCCCCCCCCGCACACAGTTTCCTGTCCGATCTTTGTTCGCCTCTTGTTGTTTGCCTGCTGGCCCCCCCCCCCCCCCTCTCCTCCCCTCCACATATAAATAAGGGTGGGGGACAGGGAGATGGGGACAATGGGGGACAGGGAGATGGCAGACAGTGGGAGAGGGGGGGGGGGAGAAGAGACATGAGCGGCACAGGGAACGGGGGAAGGGGGGGGGGGGGCCGGCAAGAGCGGGGGGGGGGAGGGGGGGAAGAGACATGTGCGAGCACAGGGAAACAGGGGGAACAGGGGCAGGGGGGGGGGTTTGTCGGCCGCGGGGGGGGGGGGGGGGGAACAACAGGGAGGCAGGTGAGAGAGAGAGAGAGCGGGGGGGGGGGGAGAAACAGTGTTGGGGAAGAGAGGGAGGGGGGGGGGAGAAATAGTGTCGGGGAAGAGAGAGGAGGGGGCGCGATGACCAAAAAAACAAGCGCGTCTGCGGGAGGCGGTCCCCCCCCTTCCCTTGTGTTTTTTTTGGAAGCAATAGCATAAACCACAAGCCGCTGGTCACAGAAACAAGAATGGCTCGTAGAAATACCCCAAAGAGCAAGAGCAGACTCCAAGAAGGCGCGCGAGGTCGTCAAAAAGGCTGACGACTCCAGCAAGAAAAACAGAAGCAGCACAGCAACACTCACAGCAAGACTCACAGCAAGAAGAGCCCGAACAACGCCCCAAGAGAGTGATCAAGCGTTACCGCTTGCTGAACGCAGAGTGCAACAGGGCCCAAAAGTTTAGTCTGAACCACCTCGCACTCCGGCGGGCACCGTTCCGCCGACGCCTGTACAAACAAGTTATGCAAATCGGGGGCAGGGTCAAGAGATACAACAAATCAGCCCTGTATGCACTCATGATTGCGGCCGAAGACCACCTACGCTCTCTTTTTGAAAAAAGTAAGAGATTAGCAATCTTACAGAAACAGCACACGTTGCGGCACAAACATTGGCGATTCGCTGAATTCGAGGAGAAGATGTCGATGCAAAGGATGGTGCCGAACCCTTGAAAGACGCTTATGTCCAAACAGAAAAAGCCTCCCGGCCGCAAAAAGTATTATTAAAAGCAACTGCTTGGCTTTTTTTTGGGTTTGAGATGCTGCAAACCCGGTACTGCAGGGCGCGCAGGGGTCTAAGCTGCTAACCGACCGGCCAAGTTTAAAAGACAGAAGTGCGCTACCTAATCTTTGTTTTTTTATTGGTGGTTGTTTCCTTTTTCTTCTTCAAAGCCATTCAGCGAACCTTCGCTGGTCGAGCCGTCGGAGCAAGGTGTCAGAACAATGCGACGCGAACTCAGCCTACCTTGCAAAAAGCCGGGGGACTCCAAGCTAAAGCTTTTATTTGCCAGCGTGGGGGTTTTTTGTAATTCCAGGAGTTGGTGCTGGAGGTCTTCTGCGCCAAAGGGCAGGCTGTGTCTGGGCGAGCCGGGCTCGCTCCTAGTTTCCCCGCGGTTCACACACCTGCTCGTGCAGGGCTCGGGCATACTGTAGCAAGTGGAGCTCCTGAGCCTGGTCAGCACGGGGGGTGCTGACGCGACCCTATTGTGCGACTGTGAGGCCTGGCGTCCTGCCGGGCCCTCGAAATCAACGTTGTCAGCCACGTCGTTTTCCAGAGCGGGTGGCTCTCCCTCCACTGGGTTGGAAATGCCGGACAGCATATCGGAACGGCGGCGGGGCGGCGCCGTGCTAGGCGCCCGTGGGTAAGGCCTGCACGGCGACAGCAGGCCGTGCTCTGAGCCGCTCGCCCTTGGGGGTAGCGGCAGCCTGCGAGGCAACACAGGGACGGCCGCGCTTAACGTGCCCGTTCCCAAATCTGCTGAACGCGATTTGGGTAAGGGTGGCAGTGTACGCTGCCGGCGTAGCGGGGCGTCCGTTGTGTCCAAAACTAGCCCGGGGGGGACGCGGCGCGGGGGAGGGGCCCTCGGAGGAGGGGGTGGCGGGGCGGGCGGCACGGCCCCGCCGCCCAATCCGTCGGTTGTAGGTGAGCTAGCGAGCGGTTCGTCCGCGCTGTCTCTGGGAACAAGCGTCCGCGGCTCGGAGGTGGTGCTGCCCGTCAAGATGTCCCAGGAAATTCTGTTAGGCGTGGAAATTGGCGAGGGAGTCGGCGAGGCGTCAAGAGCGGCGCCTGAGCCACGGACCGCATTCACAAAAGGCCCGCCCTGCTTGCTATCTAAATCATAGACCCCCGTAGCGCGCAGCAGGGCCACCCAGCTCTTGCAGGACCCCCGCGGCACGTGCAGCAGCAGGTCCGTGCCCTGTGCTTCTGAATCATCGTACTGCCCCAAATGTTTCAGCCTAAGCTCGGGCTGGCACTCGGGCGCCTGCTCGGGCGGGGTCACAAACCGCAAATTGCGCTGGTGCATCATGAGCCTGACGCCTACAGCCAGCGGTCTGGCGCTTGCGGGGGGGTCCGCCGCGCCGTCTACGGGGTGCAGGGGGGAGATGGGCGGCAACGCCCTGATATGTGGTTCCGAACTGCTGGCCGAACAGAAGATGATGCAGTCGGGATAGATGAAGGCGCGCGCTTCCCGGTAGGACGTGCCGTAGCGCCCGCCGGGCTTGTCAAGACTGAAGAAAAGCAGGCCAAAGCCGCTGGGATACTGCTGCTGGTTTGACAACTGTAGAAACTGCGCCAGCCTCGCGTAGATATGATCGAACAAGCCCTTTTCCGCCAGGCGTTTCGCGGACGCTAGCGACAGGCGCAGGGCGTCTCCGTCCGGCAGTGTCTCCCGAAGGCCCCAGAGCGCCAGCAGTTGCGCGTACGGGTAGCTAAGGGCTGCGGCGAGGTCTTGGTTGTGGACCAATGTCCTGACGGCTCGCAGCCAGGCCTTGCCCCTGCTCGAAACGCCAATGGCGGCCCTGATGCACGTCATGTGCGTGTCGGTAGCCGCGTGCCAGCGTGTAAAAGAGTCCAGGCGCGGGATAATTTCGCGCTGAATTACCTGCGCTACTTCCTCATGGCTGAGGGAGGTTTGGGTGAGAATATTGCTGGCGACGGTGTGTAGCGACGCCGGCAACGACTCGTAGATGGAAAAAACAATACTGCCCCCGTCACGGTGCCCCTCCACGAGCACGCGCGTCAGGGGCTGGACGTACAAGCATTGTAGCAGGCAGTATTCAGTAATGAAGCCCAGTGCCCACACCCTGAGCCCGCCCACCCTGGTGTTCATGCACCTCACCTCTCCCCTGTCTCTCCCCTAGAGAGAGAGAGAAAGAGAGAGAGAGAGAGAGAGAGAGAGCCAGAGACAGAGAGTGGCAGGAGCAGAGCCAGAGACTGGGGGGGGGGGATGAATGGAGGTTTGCAAGACAGGGAAAGAGAAAGAAAGGGGGAGGGAGGAAGGGGGACGGCTGAGCTGGGTTAGAAGTAAGGGCGGGGGAGGGAAGAAGGGGGTGGGGAGGGAAGAAGGGGGTGGGGGGGGCAGTGTGTGTTTGTGTGGCTGTGATATTGTTTTTCTTTTTTTTTGCTCTTTTTTTTAACAGAAATAGAAACGCACGGGAAGGAAAACTGTGGCGGGGGGAGGGACGAGGAGGGGGGGGACAGACGCAAACAGAAAGCAAAGCCACGGATGGAATGTATTCGTCTGGGCCAGCACCTACCATCCCCCCCCCCTCCCCATTTCCCCCGCCCCGCCGATTCCCCCCCCCCCCCTCCCCCCCGTTCATAAGCCCTTTTTTTGCGAAAAAAGTGAAAGAGAGGTGGGGGGGGGGGAAGAGGCCAGGCGACGAGGGGAGGGAGGGCAACATGGGGTGGCTTATGAAAGGCGAGGGAAAGGGAGGGGGGGGGGGCGGGAGACGTCAGGCGCGGGTAAAAGAGAGCAAGTGGAACACACTTTCCTTTTTTTTGGGGGTAGAGAGGGAGGGGGTTTTTTTTGTGTTTTGTTTTGTGGGCCCCGTAGTTCCCTTGCTGGTATTCTCAAAAGCAAAACCCTTTCCCACCACACCCCGCGCTTCCCCCCCCCCCCCCCCCCACCTGCCCTCCGCCGCCCCCCCCTCCTCCGCTTTGCACTCCCCCCCCCCCCCTCCGTTTTTTTTGTCTTGGTTCTGTTGGTTTTTGCTTCCCCCCTCCCCTAATCTCTTATTCCCGGCCAAATGCTACTAGCGCTGGCTGTGCTTGCGACAGTCTATCGCGCCCTGAACGTAGTCTCAAGCTACCGCAGCTCGGATGGCGGGGATTCCACGTTGCTCGAGCTTTCTTTTGACCAGGGGGACCTGCCTTCCAGCCAGGCCGAGGGCGTATTACAATTTCAGGTCGAAGGCGCGGCCGTCGGCGCGGGGCTGCGCGGCCTGCTGCAGGGAACCCTAACTGTGGCACCGCCCGAATCAGTCGTGGAACGCAGCCTGCTGGGCTACGTGCCGGAAGGCTCGAACACACGCACGTTCAGTCTGTGTAACCAATTGCAGAACGAGGCGCAGCTGGCGGGCGCGAGCGAACGGGAGTCGGCGCTGGCGGATTACTCGCTGCAAGCCCTCCAGGCACAGGCCCAACAAAACAACAGCAGGCGCCAGCAGTTGCAACAGGTGTCAGACGGCGTGCAGCCCTGTCCCGACGGCGACGCGGAATGCAAGGCGCTCAACGCAGACTCTCCCGGTCGTTATATCACACGCCCCTTTCTTCCACCCCGCACAGTAAATCCCCCACCCCCCCACCCCCCTTCCCCGTTCCCCCCGCACAGTAAATCCCCCACCCCCCCCCCCCCCCCCAACCCCCTTCCCCGTTCCCCCCGCGCCTTCTTCCCCCCCCCCCCTTTTCTCTTTTCCCTCGCGCAGTCTCTCTCTCTTTTCCTTCTACTCCGCCCAAAACAAGATGGGAGTGAGACCACAAAAAAATGCTTTTCCCCTCCCGCGCCTCCTTCCCCCCCCCCCCCCCCCCCCCCCCCCCCCCCCTTCCCCTCTTCCGTTCATTTTTTCTGTGTTGGCCCCCCCCCCTCTCCCGTTCCCCTTTTTTTCGGGGGCGTTCCTTTTCTGTGTTGGCCCCCCCCCCCTCTCCCGTTCCCCTTTTTTTGGGGGGGTTCCTTTTCTGTGTTGGCCCCCCCCCCCTACTTGCGTCCCGAACGCCATGTTTGGGCGCGGGCTGGGTGTTTGTGGCGTGCCTGGCCCCCCCCCCCCCCCCCTCTCGCAAACCCCCCCCCCCCCCCCCCCCGTGCTTGCTCTCCCCTCCCGCGCCTCCGCCCCCCCCCCTTTTTTTTTGTTTCCACTCTCTCCCTCCCCCCCCCCCCCCCTTCTCGTCACCGCCACCTCTAGCTGTCGCCAAGAAAAAACGCAAGGTGGTGCCATGGCCTTTTGGTAGTGCCACACATTTCCAACAAGGCACACAATCAAGCACCCCCCTTTCGTTTTTCTCCACACCCACTTTCTTTTTTTTTTACATTTCACTTGCACACCAAGCCATGTCCGCGACCGAGAACAAGCACGACCGCGATGACGAGAACAAGGGCACGAAGCCAAGCGCGACGGTTGCCAAGGCAACCGAGGAGCCAGCCAAGCCAGCCCGCGACAAGCGCGAAAAACAGAGACCCCTAGCGCGCAGGCACAGGCGCCGCGAGTGCCCCGAGGTGGGTATGCTGTGGCCCTCGGAAGTCAAGATGCTGGCTAGACAGTACAGGATCGGCCGGCTGGGCGGCAGGAAGTTGCGGCGCAGCGTGACCGACTCGCTCGACGACTTCGTGCGGGTCATGCACGAGCGCGTGGACCTGTATGGCGGGGAGAACTGCGGCCGCAAGACGGCCCGGGTCGAGGATGTGCTCAGGGCATACAAGACGGGCTTCGGCCGCCGGCTGTACCTGGGCGTGGACGAGCCGCCCGCCAAGAAACGCCGCACCAGCAGGAAGGGGAAGAGGAGGAAGAGGAGGAAGAGGAGGAAGAGGAGGAAGAGGAGGAGAAGGAGGAGCGCGACGACGCCCCCGCAACGACAGCAGCAGCAGCATCGGACTGACAATTTCAAACACACGAGAGAGGAGACGGCCAGTAGTCAGTCTAGTTCGATCAGACAAGTAAATTTCTTTTTCTTTAATTAAAACAAAAAAAAACCCAAGAGCAAAAGATTTCTGGCCATCACCAGATCAAGCAGGGGGGGTTTGGAAGCGGTCAAAAAGTGCTAGCTATCTCGGGCAGAGTTGGAAGTGTTTTTTTGCTTTGGGTGGTTCAGCAGAAAGCTCTTCTTCGGGACACATCCCCCCGCCCTCAGTCCCCCCCCCCCACCTTTCCTCTCTCTCTCTCTCTCTCTGCTTTTTCTCCTTGTACTTTCTTTTCTTTTTGTGCGCAGGCCCCGTCCATTCACGCACTTGGATTCGTTCCCGTACTCCTTCTTGAACCAGTTTTCTCCAACGTAGTAGGAGCGCCGCCTTTGATGGTTGCCATATCGGCCTTCAATTCTTGCATTATTTTGATTAGGTCTTGTATAGTCATGCCTCCGTTGGCCTCCTCAAAATGGGTCACCAAATGTTGATATTCTTCTTTTGTCGCTTCCGAGTCTTCCGGCCATTTGCACGGGTTCGAATCGCACTTCATCCAGGTGATCATGGCTATGAAGTATTTCGCGACTGCAAAGGAGTTGCCGATCACGGACAGGAGGCTGGAAGCAGCCCACATCATGGCCTTCTGTAAGGAGCATTCTCCGCCATCATTTGCGTTGTCGGTCAGGACGCAGTCGTTGCAGATAGTAGTCGCGTTGGCGTCCCTGCCAGTTCTCAGCATTACCGACCACTCCATACCAAACCTGTCCATATTGGGGTGGCCGAGGATCATCACCTCCTCCTTGTTGTCATGGATGTTGTTCATGATCATGAGCGACAGCGACAGCAGCAGCAGCGTCATGATGAAGCCGGCCATGTGGATCAGCAGGTGATTTCTGTAGCCGTAAAGCTTGATCACGTTTTTCAGCACTGCAGTTCTGGACGAAGAATACGTATCTTTCCAAACGGTCGAGAAAAAGAAAAAGGCCACAAACAGCGACGCCGCCGTGACGGCTATGCCCGTGATAATCAGGCCTCGGCTCGTTTTGAAGATTTGGGATTCGGTGCCAAAACCTTCGCCTACCCCAAACGGCCTGTCATCGAACATGTGCCTGATGCTATAAGAAGCAGAGGCCAGATGCAAGGACATACCACCGACCGAGAAAAGCCACATTATAACATAAAAACTCGACGCCCACTTACTCCTCTGTCTTTGGGCCGCTCTCACTGCTGCTACTGGCTTCAGAGGCCGGGGATACTTTACTAGCAGGCATTGGGTTTTTTCTTGAGTGCCGTCCGCAAAGAAAAAAAGGGCTGTACGTGTGTTGGTACAAGCGGAAAAGTCCGTTCGCTCAATCTTTGTTATTAAAATACAGTCTTGAATAGAACGTGCAAATCTTATACCCAAAACCTGTTAAAAAAGTTACAAGAAAAAAGAAACTACTCTCTAATTTCCCCCCCCCCCCCTTCTCCCCCTACCGATGTTGACAAAACTAACACTTTTTTGTGGCCTTTTCTTTTTTTTCCCCTCCCTTTCTTTTTTTTTTGTCTCTACCCTTTTCCTTCGCCAACTTTTCTTTTTTTTATTGTTTGTTACGATGTTTTTTTTCGGGAAACCTGTGTGGGGAGGGACGTGCGGGGCGAGAAAGGGGGGAGCAGGGGGTGTGCGGGGGGGGGGGGGGCGCGGGCACGGGTTGTACGGGGTGGGTGCACAACCAAAAAGAAAAGGCGCGGTGGCTACAACCACCATTCTCTCCCTCCCTCCCACTCTCACTCACCACATTCCTGTCCACGCTCGAACAAAAAAATAGAAGAAGAAGAAAAAAAAGACGCAAGGGAAGATAAACTAAAGGAGGGGGAGGGAGAGAGGGGATGGGGGAGCTACGGTGCAAACAGTGTCTCTCTCTCTCTCTCCCCCCCCCCCTTTTCCAAAGAAAAGGAAGGGGCAGAAGAGGGGGCTCTGTACGTCCTCCCCATACTAGCCTCCCGCACCCCCTCTCTCTCTCTCTCTCTCTCTCTTTCCCGCTTTTTTCACGCACCCTCCTGCCCTCTTCTTGCGACGGTCCGCGCAATTGTGTACTCCTTTTCCTATCCCTTCCGCTCTAAACCCCCCCCCCCCCCCCGCCCCACCTTATCACACTCCCCACCTTCCAGTTTCTACAACTTTAATTTGTCTTTTTGCCAACCCGGCCGGGCAGCCTTGCGCTGCGCAATCGTCTCTCGTGTCCTTTGCCCTCGCGGTCCCCCGGGGCTTTTTTCGTGTCCGGCGCAGCTGCAATCTGCTTGTCTTCCTGGATGATGTACGACCATCGAAGTTCGGAACCCGCCCTGAAGACGGGGTTCTGCCCCGTGCCGCAGGTCAGGTACGGCCGGCGGAGGCCCGGCCACACGTACGCGGGCTTCTTGAGGACCAACAACGGCTGCTGGCCGCCGCTGTTGACCTGCTGTGCGGAGCCCTGGTACCGTAGCGCGGGCGGCAGCTCGAACACGATGGAGTTCGGCGCGCGGAGGAAGCGCTGCCAGCTGCCATCGTGCAGCGCCAGGCGTTTCAGAATCTGGGCTTGGTGCCACTTGTACAAGTCGAGCAAAGCAAAGCCGTCGATGCAGACCGCCTCCTCTGGCGCGCGCGGATTGCGGTTCGACCGAGAGCTTCGGGTGCGTGATGACGCTCCCGTCGAAGAAAATGCAGCCTCCCACATTGCCGGGGTTCACTTCCGTGGTCGTGAACGCGCCGAGGTTGTCGCCACCGTCGTCGGTTGCGACGGCGAACACCGTGTGCCCGAGGGTGCCCAGCGCGGTGCCCTTGAGGTTGGGGTCGTCCGCACGCGGCCATCCGTAGGGTTGCTTGAGGCAGGCCGCGCACGCGGGCGCCGGTCTCCAGAGACGCACCCCGTCCGGGGCAGTGTGCAGGTCGCCCGCAGCCCAGGCGCAGCGACAGATTATGCACAGCTTTGGAGGATTCGCCATCACTGGCCGAGGTTCTCGTCGGCTAGCTTCGAGTTTTTCCTGACCAAAAAGAAACAGTGTGAAAGAGACAATGGCTTTTCTTTTTTTTTCTTCTGGCTTCTGGTAGTGCAAAACAAACGTGGCAAAACGAATCAGCATGACATTAACAATCGTCATCTATAAAAAGGCAGACACGAGACCACCCCCCCCCCCTCGCCCCCAATGACAGACGTTCACACAAAGAAAAAGAAATTGAATGCAGCTTGCAAGGATTCACACATTTCGCAAAAATCATATACACAGAAAAAAAAACAATTCGCCGATACACACACACGACACGCCATCCAAACAAACAAATCGCCGATACACACACACGACACACCATCCAAACAAACAAGTCGCCGATACACGCACACGACACACCATCCAAACAAACAAGCACATACAAACACAAAAAAGCAATAGTCGTAAACAGGCATACACAAAAAGCAATACCCGCAAAACAAGCATACAAACACACACCCCAAAATTAGTCACAAAAAGGCACACACACACGCAGATATTAAAAGACGACACATACACATACACAAAAACTCTCGAAGCATAAACACACACACACAAACATGAAGCACATAGACACATACACTCTCTCTCTCTCTCTCTCAGAGGCACACACACACACATACACACACGCGAAAACATATAAACACACGCACACACACACACACACACACACAAACATTACTTGCAAAAACAACATACAAGCACACACACACATACCAACATTACTCGCAAATGGTACACGCGCAAGTATTACACACTGACATCATAATATATATACACACACAAAACCTGTCTTCGCAAATCGCAACATCTAACATTGACATACATACAAACACACGACGATACACGCACACACACAAACGCACACACACAAACGCACACACACACAAACGCACACACACGACGATACACGCACACACACACACACACACACGACGATACACGCACACACACACGACGATACACGCACACACACACACACACGACCATACACGCACACACACACACACACGACGATACACGCACACACACAAACACACACACAAACACACAAACACACACACACAAACACAAACACACACAAACACACACAAACACAAACACACACACACAAACACACAAAACACACACACACAAAACACACACATATTCGCGCAAAATCACAGCCGTGTATTAGCACTGACCATCTTCGCCTCTCCTCACTTCAGCTCGTCACCAACCCCTCTCCACCCCCCACCCCACCCCACCACACCCAGCCCCACCTTTTACCAGTCTTGCGACGCACTGAACGCTTACAGCCCATTGTGCAATATTGTGCACCCCTTCATATATTGCGTGCGAGATTGTGCGCGTTAGCCAACGCTTTTTTCTTGGCCCCCCCCCCCTCTTCATGAACCACTACAACTTTTCGAGCACCAAGACGAATTACACGTGTGTCACTTTCTTTTTCCTTTAACCCCTTGATTTCTTTCATTAACTGTCTGATTTGCGAGTGAGTGTGTATGTCTTTCTTACCGGCGTCTGCTTGTTTCAGACGGGAGGGGGGGGCCGACGTGCTCTTTGTTTCTTTCATCCTCTTTGGTAGGCAGAACGGTCAGGATCTTTGTACAGATGATGCAAGAAGACCGGAAATCCCAACCCGACTGCAGGGGTCCAGCGTAGAGTTAATCAAAGGGTTGTTGTCTTGTACGAGCAGCTCTGCGAGCCCATTTTTTATTATTACTCATATTACCTTTTTTTTGTCTCGTCCCTGTCACATCAAAAAACATGCTCTTTTTTTTGTACTAAGGCTTTTTGATATTTACTTCTACTTTGAGTCTCTTGGCTAGGGGCGCGATCTCCGCGCCGCAACTACGGCAAGGTTTTGTAGGTTGTGTAGCACCGCCGTCTTGTGCCCGAAGCAGGGCCATGAATCGTTTTCGGTCTGGTATATCATATTGATCTACTAACAGTGAAGAGATCAATGTTCGCAGTTCAGCTTTTTTTGCTTCATCTTCTTTTTTGTCTAAGTCTTGGCAGAGTTGGAAGATTGGGTGAAGCTTAGTAAGAAAGCCAGACGTAGTAAAGAGCTTGCCGATCGTGTCTTCTATCATGTATGTCATTTCTCGATCTATGGCTCCATACTGGGTCGCATGAAACTCTCGATCTAGACGGTAGATACTTTGCTTAAGCTCGTCAATCTGTTGCTCAAGTTCTCCAATCTCCTTTTTGTACGTCTCAAGATACTCAGAGGCGCCTTTGCACAGTGAACTATTTGGTTCTTCAAATAGACGGCTCTTTTTTGTCCACAATTTGTAAGCGTGGTCCCAAAAGCTGCGCACGGCAGCTACAACGCGTACAATCGCTACAGATTGCATTATGGCTACCAAAGTGTCGGCTGCCTCCTTTCTTGCCAAAGTTCCGGCTGCCTCGTCCATTTTTTCCTAGAATCCACTGCCTTTTTTAAAAAGTCTTTAAATTCCTTATACGAGTGCTTCGTCAGCAACAAGAGCGATTCTTCGTTCGTTTGTATCTTCTTGCAAAGGCGTACTGCGAGAAAGGGAGGGGGAGGAGATGGAAGGAGAATGGCTTCCCTCCACCCCCCTTTCCTCCTTTCCTTTGCCCCCCCCCCCCCCCAACCTCTCAATTCCAGCTCGCTCTGCTTCTTCCCCCCCCCCCCCCCCGCGGCAGAGACGAAAAGTTGGGCTGGTCACAGAGATAGGTACTGCGGGCAAGCACGCCGGGTGGTGGAAGGAGAATGGCCCCCCCTCCTTTCCTCCTTTCCCCTCTCCCTCTCCTCCTCTTCCACTCCCCCCACCCCCGGCTTATTTAGGCCCGCGACAGGATTTCCTGCAGTTCTTGGTTGATTAGCTCGACCAGCCCCGCCTGGCGAAGCCAGCGCACATAGTCGTCCACGGACTGGCCGGGGGGCTCCGGCGGCACGCAAACCGCGGGCAGCACCCAGCCGCACCGCGTGAGCGCAAATCGCGAAAGCCTGGCGTAGTTCTGGCGGGCGCGCTCCACCAATCCTTCCGCCGATTGTTCGAGCTGCGCGTGGTTGTGCAGCCACTCGCGATAAGAAGAAACGATGAGACTTCGCTCGCACGGTGCGCCCGGCGCCTGCGGCAAAAGCTCCTTTGTCGGCGGCAGGGGCTGCGCCGTCTCGCACAGGCGGAGTAGCGTTTGGTAGTCTGACTCGCACGTGTCCTCCAGCGTGTGCCGCGAACTTGATCGCTCTCCCGCCAGCGCAATCCATCTGAGCTGCACCCGGTCGTACGCGCGAATTGCTTTGAGCCAGAGTTGCTTGAACCTCTGCGGCGAGGCGAGGCGCCGCGCCTCGCCGCAGATGATCCCCAGCACGCACAGCGCGCGCGCTAGCAGCTGCCTTTGCTCCAGCGACCTCTGCAGCAGCCGGCCGCTGGTCTCCTCCCAGTCGGGCGTCTGCGGCAGTCGTTGGCTGGTCCCCTCCCCGTCCGGCGGCGCCTGCCGCTCCAGCACGGGCCGCGCGTAGACCCGAACACCAGCGCGCCAAGGCCCCCGCCCGGAATCGCGGAAGTCATCATAGACGACTCGTCGACGAAGTTCAAGGAGATCTGGCCGCTCAAAAGCATGCAAGAACAACTAGGGCTGCAGTTCTGCTCGCTAGTCGTCAGCGCCGGGGCCACAAGCTTCGGGTTTTGTGTTTATTTGTGCCCCGGGGCCCGCGGCCCGCGGCCCGCTCGACCCCCCTACCTGCCCGCTGGAACATTTGAGCATAGCAGCAGGCCACGAAACCACGCTGGGCCAGGCGTGCGAGTTCCTGTCCGGGGCGACGTTCCCTCGCCTCGAGACACTGCGCCTGGCCTATAGCGGGCGGACCTCGGCCGCGCTCGAGACGCGCCTGCCCACGCTAGGCCTCCAGAGGTCTCGCCTGCCTAGGCTCAAGCTGATGTTCTTGGGCCCGCTGCAAACTACCATCACCGGGACGATCCCCGCCGCGACAGAACTGGTCTTCACAGGCGCAGTGGGCTACGGGTCGTCTGTGGACAGGCTGTAACCCCGTTGGCAAATCCGTCACACAACTTTGTATTACTAGTAAATAAGTTTGTTTTCAGAGACAGAGAACATTCGCTCTCGGTCCGTCTCGTTCCCTTTTTTTTTGCTGGGTCTTGTCACCAGTAAAAGAAAAAAAACAGTTGAAAAGAAAATACACTTTTAATGAGGGCCCAAGGGGATCCCGGTTTTGTTTGTTTTTTTCGCCGGCGGGCTACACAACCAAAGAAAGAAGAAGAAAAAGGGAAATGAGTGCGTGGAAAGAAAAGCCCGCGAAAGAAATAAAAAGGGGGAGAGGGAGGGAATGAGGGGAAAGAGACGCGAAAGGGGTGCTATTCAACGGTCTCAAAAATCTGTGCATTCGAAATCTGGTTGTGGCCTGCCTTACGTCTTCGTCTTCTTCTTCTTCTTCGTAGCTCGGCCCTCGTGTCTTGAAGCGTAAGTCAAAGCCGGCTGACTGCAGCAACTTTGCCACTGTTGGATGTACACCGTCCGCGGAAAGCAGTCGGGGCTCGCCACGCGGCCGCAATTTCAGGGCCTCCGACACGAGCTCGCGCATTTCTTCCGGCGAGTCCTGGGCATTCTTCGATGACCAGTGTATGTACTGTTCGATCGCGCGGTCGACTTCATCTCCTTTTAGCGGGGGCTTGAGGCTCCTGTCCCCGGAAGCCAGCCGGGCGTGGTTCTGCAGGAGTTTTCACTCCAGACCGAGCGCGTATCTCCGGGCGTAAACCACAAGCCCGGCAAGGACAACAAGGCGTCCGCCAGCACGCTGGCATTCAGCGCGGGCTGGCAGTGCAGGAGGCGGACGACGCTGGCTAGCACGAAATCTACCACCAGGCTGCGGCGGAGTTCTTCTGCCAACGTCGCTAGCTGGGGAGCGGGTAGCGTCCGCTTGTGGCAAGCCAGGACGAGCAGGTCGGCCCAGTAGCCGCTGTCGTTGCGGCGCGTACCGTTATCGTAGTTGGCCAGCAGCAGCCGGGTGACGACGTCCCGGCGGTACCGGAATCCGCTCGCAGAGTCCTCGTGCAACAAGTCCATGGGGCTGCGCTACTGCCCGTGGGTGCTTGCGCGCGCGTCCGCGAGGAGAGATTTCAGAAGAGGGGTGGATAGAGGAGCGAGAGGGGCGCAAAGGATGTACAACAAACCCCTCTTGTTTTCCTGTTTTTCTCTTCTTCCTCTGAGCCGAGCGGCGGAGGGAAGGAAGAGAGGAAGGCGGCGAGGAAGGAGAGAAAGAAACACAGCGCAGGAAACAAGGAATTCGATAATTGGAGGGGGCGGGGGGGGGGGGGCCAAGAGAGAGGCGCCCCTTTGTCCCCTTTCTATACATTTTCCATTCTGAATAGGTGCTCAGAAATGAAAAGAGTAGCGAGAGATGCTTTAGATAGCCCTGCCGGGGGCCCATCAGAGAAAAGAACCAGGCAGAGGCAGGCAGAGCCTGGGGGCAAACTGGATGAGCACACGTATATACGCACATACACTGGCAAAAAGCCCTACCTGTGCGACGAGTGCGACAAGCGGTTTGCGACGGCTCGCGCCCTCACGGTGCATGAGCGCACACACACGGGCGAGAAGCCCTACGAGTGCGACGAGTGTGACAAGCGGTTTGCGAGAGCTGACGCCCTCACTGTGCATCAACGCACACACACGGGCGAGAAACACTACGAGTGCGACGAGTGCGACAAGCGTTTTACGACATGTAGCGCCCTTACCTCCCATCAGCGCACACACACGGGAGAGAAGCCCTACGAGTGCGACGAGCCTGCGATAAGCGGTTTACGACGTCGGGCGCCCTTACTTCTCATAAGCGCACACACACGGGCGAGAAGCCCTACGAGTGTAACAAGTGCGACAAGCGGTTTGCGACGGCTAGACGACTCAAGGGTTGCTACCTTGCGAAAACCGCTTGCCGCACTCTTCGCACAGGTAGGGTTTCTCGCCCGTGTGGGTGCGTTGATGCGTCGTGAGGTCGCTACCCTGCGCAAACCGCTTGTCGCACTTGTCGCACCAATGAGGTTTCTCGCCCGTGTGAATGCGCTTATGTATCTTGACCTCCGGACGCATAAGCGCACACACACGGGCGAGAAACCTCACTGGTGCGACAAGTGCGGTATGCAGTTTTCGCAAGCCAGTCATCTCCAGGCACATACGCGCTCACACACGGGCGAGAAGCCCTACTCCTGCGAGGAGTGTGGTACACATTTCACGAGCTCGAGCAACCTTAGAAGGCATGAGAAGAGGCACGAGGAATGCATGGAATGGAAACACGTGTGTAAATTCCTCTCGTTTAGCACGACCAGGTACCAGAAGGCTGGGAAAGATAAACACAAAGACCTGCGGTGCACCACGCGCTGCAAGAATAAGCGCTTGCTGGACGATCATGTGCAGCGGTGCCACACGCCCGAGGGCATTGGCAAGCGTTTCCGCAGCGAGCAGCAACTGGACGAGTTCCTGAAAACTAAGGGCTGGCGTTTCGACCGTGACCATGCCAACACGGTCGACTTTACGCTTTGCAAAGGCTCAGATCTTGAGGGGAGAGTGAGAGCAAGGCCGGATTTCCATATCCCCTTGTTCCAGTCGCTGCCGGACGGGCGCAGGTGCGTGCTGCTGCTGTGCAACGACGAATTTGAGCACCGGCGGTACCGGTGCGAGTCTGTGCGCATGCAGAGCATCGCTACGGCGCTGTGGCGGAACAAGCAGTTAAAAAAACTGCCGATCGTGTATATTCGCTTTAACCCGCACTGGTATGAAGTGGACGGCGTACTGAATGACCCCCCGCTGGCGGCCAGGTTCAAGCGCCTGCAGCGCTTGCTGAGGAATCTGAAGAAGGGACGCGTGAGGCTAGCCCAGCCCAACGGTCTGAATCTGTTTTACTTGTATTATGGTCGGAAGACTGTGGCAGCCGATGCACAGCCCTGGCAGCGGTTGGTGGGCTTGTATGACAACCTGGACACTGACGACGGCAACTCGGAAGCGGCATTTGCGCTGCGCGACTGCGTGGTGCTGGTTAAATGATTAAAAGATAATAGTCGCGGTCGGTCTGTAGTTGTTTTCCGACACCGAGCGATTGTCTCCGGGCGTAAACCACAAGCCCGGCAAGGACAACAAGGCGTCCGCCAGCACGCTGGCATTCAGCGCGGGCTGGCAGTGCAGGAGGCGGACGACGCTGGCTAGCACGAAATCTACCACCAGGCTGCGGCGGAGTTCTTCGGCCAACGTCGCCAGCTGGGCGGCGGGTAGCGTCCGGTTGTGGCAGGCCAGGACGAGCAGGTCGGCCCAGTAGCCGCTGTCGTTGCGGCGCGTACCGTTATCGTAGTTGGCCAGCAGCAGCCGGGTGACAACGTCCCGGCGGTACCGGAAGCCCCTCGCCGAGTCCTCGTACAGCAGCTCCATGGCCTGCGCTGCTGCCCGGGGGTGCTCGCGCGCGCGTCCGCGAGGAGAGATTTCAGAAGAGGAGGGGTGGAGAGGGGAGCGAGAGGGGGGCGCCCCGGGCAGTACAATAAAACCCCTAGCGTTTTTCCTTTTGGTTCCCTTGGTTCCCGGGCGGCCCGCTCTGCCCCCTTCCACTTTCCTCTCCTCGCCTGCCCCCCCTGGTTCCTTGGTTTCTGCCAGGCGGCGGGGGGAGGGGGGCAGAGCAGGAGCGTGCGCGTGGACGGCTGGCGCGAAAACTCTGCACTTCCTTCCCCCGGCTCCCTCCCCGCCCTCGGGTCTACGAGCCAGCCCGCGGCGGTGGCAGTAGGGGAAAAGCAGGCCTTTCCCCCCCCCCCCCCCTGGCCTGACGCCAGGGCAGAACGGAACTACGTGCGGCTAGGGCGGAAGATGCTGCTTTGCGCTTGGCTGGCCGTGTCACACTTCCGTGACAGCGGCACGGTGGCCTGGTTGGGTGATTTGTTACGCGAGCGTTTGCCAGCGCGGCTGCTAGTGCCGGGCTGGACGGGCTATTACGGCTGGAACTACGAGTCTGCCGTAGCGTTGGAGGCGTTACGGAACCCGCCGTGGGACGCGGCACCCGCCGTTGCCAGCCTGCTCCGCGCCCAAGCACTGGCGCCCGGGCAGCCGGGCTGGTGGCTAAAGTACCACTTCCCGGTGGCTTTCCTGTGGACCGCCGGGGACAGGCTAGGCCTGTTTGGGAGCCTGTTCCGCGACGTCGAGGGTGCACAGGACGTGTACTGCGCCGCCCTCCGTGGCGTGCGACACTGGCCACGGCACACGAACTGGACGGGCCTCCTGGTCCGGAACTTTGGGCGCAGCCGCGGGCGCAGGTGCCGGCGGTGGCTGTGGCTAGACGACGTGTACATGGCGGGCGCGCCGCTGCTGGCCGACTATCCCGACGAAGCCGGGGCCATGCTGGCCCAGGCCAGGCAGGCGTTCGTCGACCCGGCGGACGGGCTGTGGTGGCACGGGCGGTGCGCCACCACGGGCGCCACCAACGGCGTGAAATGGGGCAGGGCCCACGCCTGGGCGCTGCTGGCGCTGGCCCGCTACGTGGTGCGCACCAACGACGGCCGGGCAACCGAGTGGCTGCACCAGGACCTCGTCACGCTGTCCCGCTACCAGCGCCCGGCGGGCGCCTTTGGCAACCTCGTGAACGACCCGCGCAGCCCGACGAGACCAGCCTGGCCAGCGTGTACGTGTACGCCGTAGACTCTACTAGCGGTGCTGGTGCGTGTCCGCCCGGACCCGGGCGGGGACCTGCGCGGCCGGGCGCTGGCCGCGCTGGCTTGGCTCAATACGCGACGTACGCGCGGCCTCCGGCTCAGCGACAGTTGTCCTGCCACGGGGCTGGCCACGCCCGCGCGCTGCAACCGGCACGTGTCGGGCACGACGTTGACGACGGGGCCCGCCGTCGCCCTGGCGGCCTGGGCGCGCGTGGGCGAGGCGCTGCTGCACAATGCCAGCGCCAGGCACTACCGGCCGGCGTCCTGGGCCCGGGCCCCGGCCGACCCGTGCGGCCGACGACCGCCGCTCTCGCCCGTCTGGTACGTCCTGGCCCTGCTCGGCGGTGCCTGCGTGGGCGCTGCCGGCTGCTGGTTGGGCCGGAGGAAGCGGAGCTGCCGGGCACGCCGCTAGGCGGCAGGCCGGGGGACGCGGGGGACAACACCCTGCCGGTCAGCAAAAGCGGTCATCCTCTACCGGCCCCCGCGCGCACTCCCCTTCTCCCGAGGCAGGAGGGGACTGTCCTCTTCTCTCCTTCCTACCACGCCCGCCGCGGGCAGGGGACATACTCCTCACTTCCGTGCGGTGCTGGCGGCGAACCCTGCGCGCGGCCGTCTCCCGTGCTGACGGCTCCCGCCAAACGGCGCTGCGCGGCTCCCGCCCCAGTGGCAGGCGGGCGTAGACACGCCCGTCGGCCCGCGGGGGGCCGGGGGGCCCGGGGGGGGGGGGGGGGGAGGAGAAGGGGCTGAGCGAGAGCGAGGCAGAAAAGACTCCCTGGCCCCTTTTCCCCCCCTCCCCTCCTCCCGCAGGCTGTTCTTCTCCCTCTCCCCGCCCTCGTGCACCCCGTGCCCGCCCGCCCCCCTCCCGCCCTTTGCCCCTTCGCCGCACACGCCCTCGTCGCTGCCCTGGCTGGTTCGAAGTAGTACCTTGTTCAAAGAAGCACAGGAGTCGGCGCGGTGGCAACAAGTGCCCCCTCCCCCGCAGACACGGAAGCAGCCCTCTCTCGCCCCCGAGCAACCTCCCCTCGCCCAACGCCACCGCAAGCCTCATGCCGCGCGCTAGCTGGCTGTGCGGCCTGCTGAGCCTACTGGTAGTATCGGAGGGGCGCGCCCTAGTCTCGCCCGCGGACTTTGCCCTCTTCTTCCCCACGGCCACTTCTTCTTCTCCCCCGGGCGCGACCCGGGCAGTCCCGCCCGGGCGGGCCGCTACGACCACGACCACCACCACCCGGCCGCCTCCTGTGAGCTCTGCACCCTCTACCACCACCACGACGACGACGACCAGCGCGACCGAGCCCCCCGCGCCGCCGCCGACGACGAAGACCACGACCACGACGAGCAGCGCGACCGAGCCCCCTGCGCCGCCGCCGACGAAGACGACGACGACCACGACCACGACCACGACGACCAGCACGACCGAGCCCCCCGCGCCGCCGCCGACGAAGACGACGACCACGACCACGACCACGACGACGACGACCGAGCCCCCCGCGCCGCCGCCGACGACGTCGACCAGCGCGACCGAGCCCCCCGCAACCGAGCGACCACGACCACAACCAGCGCGACCGAGCCCCCCGCGCCGACGACGACCACGACAACCAGCGCGACCGAGCCCCCCGCAACCGAGCCCCCCGCAACCGAGCCCCCCGCAACCGAGCCCCCCGCAACCGAGCCCCCCGCAACCGAGCCCCCGCAACAACCGAGCCGCCCGCGCCGACGACGACCACGACAACCAGCGCGACCGAGCCGCCCGCGCCGACGACGACCACGACAACCAGCGCGACCGAGCCGCCCGCGCCGATGACGACCACGACAACCAGCGCGACCGAGCCGCCCGCGCCGACGACCACGACGTCGACGACCAGCGCGACCGAGCCCCCCGCGCCGACGACGACGTCGACCAGCGCGACCGAGCCCCCCGCGACCGAGCCCCCCTCGGGCAAGGAGCCGTCCTCCCCCGTGTTCCGTTCCGTGTGGGAGGTGGCCGCCGGCCAAGTGCTGCGCCTCCCGGCCTACCCCCTGGCCCCCGGAGCGTCCATCACCTGGAGCGACGGCCAGGTCCTCGAGTGCGGGCGCTACCCGACCGGCTGCGAGCGTGTTTTCCCCACCGCCGGCCGCTACTACGCCACGACGCGGGCGCGCCTGGGCGGCTGGACCATGCATGACGCCGAGGCAGCGACGCGCGAGTCCCTGGTAGCCATCACGAGCTGGGGGGTCGTCAGCCTACACCCCGCCTGGGGCAGCCACTTCCGGGGCTGCCGGCGCCTGACGAGCCTGCCGGCCGAGCCCTCGCTGGGCCTGGGCGAGGTGAGGTCCCTGGACCACTCCTTTGCGGGGGCTACTTCTTTTAACTCGCCGGTGGTCGGCCAGTGGCGCCTGCCGGGCGTGACGTCGCTGCGCGCCGTCTTCGCCCAGGCCTCCGCCTTTAACCAACCGCTGGACGCGTGGCGCACCGACCGGGTGACGGACCTGTCGGGCGCCTTCCTGGACGCCACGGCCTTCAACCAGCCCCTGGCCAGCTGGGACGTGCGGCGCGTCGACAACCTAGCCGCCACCTTTAGCGGGGCGACCAGCTTTAACCAGCCGCTGGCTACCTGGCAGGTCGGCGCGGCGACGGACGCCCGGGCCCTCTTCTTCCAGGCCGCCTCTTTTGACCAGGACCTGAGTAGCTGGGCCCTGCCCCCGACCGTACTCTGCGCCCACTTTGCGCTCGGCAGCGCGCTGGCGCCCGCGCACCTGCCGGAAACGCTCCCGCCGTCCTGTGCCTAGTGTCGGTCACCAGCCGCCTCTGCCCCATCCCCCCCCTTCTTCCCCGCCCCTCGCTCTCTCTCCCTCCCCCTCCTAGTGCAGTGCCCACACCTACGGAACCAGGACCAGCGCGTAACGCACGCCGCGCTAGCCTTGACCCGACTAAACAAGTACTGGCTACCGTTGGATGTCTGGTGTGCCGTACCGCAATCGCCCAGGAGAGAGCCAGCTGGTCCTGGTCTTTGCTCTGCGGCCGCTGCAACCCAAGCCCCTCGGCTCTGGGAGCCAGTGCTCCCGTGGCCAAGGCACTGGCGTGAGGGCCCGGGCCGCCCGCCAGGCAGCGCCCAGGGGGGCGGCACATCGCCTAAGGCAGACCACCCCTACGGAACCAGCACGTAACGCAGGACAGGCTGCGCTCGTCAGGTAAATAAAGCAACCTCGCTCGGCCGGCTGCTGACAAGTCAGGAATAACCAAATGCCCGGCCAAGGAAGGGAGAGGTCTTCGTGCGAAAGCCCGACAGAGTCTCGGCGCTGCAGATCAGTGACGCTGCCCGTAACGTCGTGCACGCGGGAGCGCCCCGAGGGAAGCAACCGGCGACAGAGGCCGTAGGGTACCGCCACGAAATAACACAGTCTTTAAGATTAACAAAAGACACCGCCTTGTCCTTCTTGCCGGTTGCTGCCGGGCAGGGCCCGCCGGGCCAGCCCCCCCCCCCTCCCACTTGCGAGCGCGAGAGGGCCCGCTGCCGGGAGGGGGCGGATGCTTCCTCCCCCCCATCCGGCCCCCCCCCCCCCCCCCCCGCCTTCCCGCGGTCTTGGTCCCCTCCCATTTGTCCGCGACGCAGGGTTCTCCCCGCTAAGTACCAGAAAGGCCAACGAAAACCATGGATCGCCGCTCTGCCCCCCAGGCGGGCACACCTTGGGGTTCCCGACCGAGGTTTGGCGCCACCTTCGGGGCTACCTGGGCCGGTATCCCGAGCTGGGGGCGGTGAGCCCCGAACTGCGCCGATTCCTAGACAAGCCGGAGGCCTGGGTGCGCTTTCGCCGTGCGGCGCTCCGCCTGGACACGGAGGCCGAGGTTTTAACCTTCCTGGCCTGGCCCGGCCGGGTCTGGAGCGAGGCCGGGGTCCATGTGACGTGCCTTACACTGGGCCGCGCGGCGCTACGCGGTCTGGACGAGCGGGGGGGGGGGGTGAACTGTGTCCGTCTGGTCTGGTAGTGGATGAGGTACGCATAAGCAACAATCACAACGGCGGCCTCCTCACGCACCAAGGTATTTCGGCCATGGGGAGGGCCTTTCCCCATATCAGGGCGCTCAACCTCAGCTCACACCCCCGCGTCACGCCACAAGTAGTCCAGCACTCGGCTGAGCTGCGAAACCTGCAGAAGCTTGACCTCACTAACGTTAAGTTCAATGTCTCTGTGCTCGCGGTCGTACAACTGCAGCGCCTGCGGCAGCTAGCACTCTCCTGGGTCACGGACGCGAGACTGCAGTACTTGAGAGGCCTGTCTTCCCTGCAGGAGCTTTGTCTCGCTCGTTGTTTCGGGCTCATCGGGAATCAAGTGCTACCGCCGATGCCTAGCCTGCAGAGACTTGACCTCTGCTCATGTGGCGGGCTCACCCACGATACACTTTTGCAGGGGTTGGACTCGCTACGAGAGCTGGACCTTAGTAACTGTACCAGCCTGCAGAGGCTAGAAAACCTACCACCACTGTCAAACCTGGAAACACTTATCCTGAACAACTGTACGGCGCTCCCAGACGATTCGCTGCAACACTTAGCTGGGCTGAACGGGCTGCGGACACTGGACCTCAGCTTCTGTGCGCAGTTCGGTAATGGTTCACTGCAATACCTGGCAGATCTGGGCAGCCTGAGGGAACTCCGCCTCAGCTTTTGTACGCAGCTCACGGACGCTGCGCTGCGCCACTGCCGGGGTCTGCGCAGCCTGCAGACACTGTACCTCAAACAGTGTACGCAGCTCACGGACGCCGCGCTGCGGCACTGCTGGGATCTGCCCGAACTGCGGGAACTCCAGATCCAGGGCTGTAGCCGGTTCAGTGACGCAGCTATACAGCAGCTACACGACTGGCCGCCGCCCGCGCGCACCTCAGGTTCGTAGACAGCGCCGTCGACTTCCGTGCGCCGCTGCTCTGCCAGCCGCCGCCCGAGGGCCTGCCCCTGCGCTGGCCGCGCGTGCTCGGGTGGCCTATTGATTACAGCGCGGAGGACGCGTGGGTGCTGGCCTGGTGGGTACGCCGTAACCCACCCCGCGTGTTTGATTAGCAACGCAACGTGGGCTTCACGGGGCTGGGGCGGGTTTATTTCGGGATGGGTTTGATAGAGCGCTGGAACAAGGACCTGGGGGGCGTGGATGGCCACAGGTCTGAGGAGGTATTGGCAAGGCTGCATACCTTCAGGTACGACAACCGGCAGGTCTTTGCCAATCATTATCTCTGTCCGCGGGCCATCAACTGGCAGTCACCGGCTAAAACCAATGAGCTGGATCTCAGCCAGCAGGAATGCGAACGCTACACTACCTTCCTGGTCTCGATAGCCAGCCCAGCCTATGGTGCCAGCACGGAGGGGGTTGAGCTAGCGCACAGTGCCTTGTTGTTCCTGGCGCGCAACGAAGGCGCGCGCGGAAGATGGTACTATTTTGACCCCGCCTCTACCCACAACCTAGGGTGTCAGTTTGCCATCGGGCAGGCACTCCAGCAATGCCTAGGCTTGTCCGCGCGGCCGGTAGCGCTGTCAGCGGAGGGCGGAGAGGACGAGGAAGACGAGGAAGACTGTGAGGACGACGAGGACGCTGGGGACGACAGGGCGAGGGCAGACCAGTCCGACGAGGGGAGCTGTTTCCTGTTGTCCCTGGCGCGCGCCCTGCGCGTGAGTTGCAGCGGCGACAGCGGGGACCTGTCTACTGCACGCCCGCTTAGCCATCCCTGGCTGTTGCTGGTCTCGTTTATCTGGCGGTCCTATTTCATGAAGGACGAAGAAAAGGCGGTGCACGTGCCCGGGAGCGCCGTGCGCAGCAGCGGGAGGCAACGAGCCTTTAGGCTGGCGGACTTGTTCGCGCCGCTAGCCAGGCAGGGCCTCGAGGCGCTGGAACCCCTGGGGCCGCGCGCGCGCGCCCCCTCGGACCGCGAGGACCCCTACGACCTCCCCGCAGAAGCGCTGGAGCTGGCCGATAGGCACCTGACGGTCGGGCAAGAGGGCGGGGACGGGCCGTGATACGGGGGGGGGGGGGGGGCGGGGACGGGGCGTGGTGGTTAGCTGTAGCCACCACATCGGCAGGACAGGGGGGCTTTTTCTGGCTCCGGGGGTGCGCGGCGCACCGCGGGCGGGGAAGAAAGGCAGCTTAAAAGAAACACCGGTTGGGTACAAGCGACTGTTAGTGGACCCCGGGACAGCTGCCGTACGGTACCGCCACCCCCCGGCAGCGCGGTCTTGCCCAGGCGGGGCTCGTCCCGCCGGCCGGTCGCTGCCGGGGAGGCCGGGCCAGGGGACACACTCTCTGCGGAGGAACGTGCGCTCTTGGTTTTTAATAATTACACGAACGCGGCCGTGCGCGTACGGCCGGGGTGGGGAAACAGCCGGGGAGGCCTAGTTTAGTTCAGCCGGCGGGACTTGAGGGCGTTCGAGGCGGCCCGGCGAGAGCCACTGCTGCTGCTGGGGGGCCGGTTCGGGCGCAAAGTACTTGTCCAAGGGCTCGGTGGCTTGGTACACCTCGGGTACGGGGGTGCTCGGCCGTACCACCGGCGTCGAGGGCGGGGGGGCAGCCTTCCGGGCCAGCACGTCGGGGCGCACCAGGGGTGTGCCGGCAGCCGCGCGCGTCCCCGCGGCGGCGGGCAGCCGCAGCACGGCGGCGGCGTGCTCCTGCACCGTCTGCAGCTGGGCCTTGAGTGGTTGGGGCGCCGCGGGGACGGCGTCCTCGGCGGCGGAGCGGATTACGAGGCGGTAGTCGCTCTCCCAGTTCCCGGGCGTCAGGCGCCGCCCGGACGCGGCGGCCGCCGTCGCGGCCGTGAGGTAGCCCCGGTCGCAGCACGCCCGCAGCAGGTCCGCCAGCTCGTCCGACACCTGGCCGCGCGACCCGTCGCCGAGCAGACGATCGAGGTCTTCGCTCATGTGGCGCTGCTGCGCCGCGCTGTTGAACACGCCCAGGTAGCGCAGCAGGGCCTCCTTCAGCCCCTGAGACTTGCTCGCCCGGAAGTGCTCGTTCTGGGCCTGCAGGTGCTGGTTCTCTTCGTACAGGGTGTCCACCAACTCCTGCATCGTCGCGCACACCTCGCGCTGCACGGCCGGGTCCGCGATCTTCTGGATGCTCCGCGAGGCCTTCTGCACAATCTCGCCAAGCATCTATGCCAACTAGCACGAGCTTGTCCTTTTGAAGGCTATAGACCACGTTAGCGGGCTCGAAGTTGGAATAGAGCACCTGGGCGGTGCTAAACGCAGTCAGTAAGTTGTCTATGAATTGCCAAATCATGGTGGTGATTCGGGCCTTCTGAGTGGCAGATTGAGCCGACTTGATAAACTCGGTCAGGGTCCAATCCGTCCCGTCGCGCGAGCCACTGATATATTCCATGACTATGTAATAGTCACCTGCGGTGGTGCCAGTGGCCTTGGGCGCCGGGTTAGCCGGGCCGCCCTTGCTCATGAAAAGGCAGCCGTGCACTTTGGGGGCCAGTCCGTACTTGCTGCTCAAATAATGCTGCATCTGCATAGCATCCACTAGGTTGCCCAACGAGGCATGTCGCACTCCCTTGATTGGCGGGCCGCTTTTCGGACGTTTCAGGACTACCTTTATCTCTGGGAGAAGGATAAAGTCAGCTCCGTGGCGGATCGCACCGGAGTACCTAGCCTGAAATTCCCGCGCGTCCATTCGCAAGCAGGGTAGGCCCGTGGGGAAGGCCTGCCTCAGTTGTGAATCCAAGACGCCGCCGTCTTGTTGGTCCGCGGTCATACCTAGCAAGTGATCCACGGTCGAACCTGGTTCGGTATAAAACGTAAAGGGTTTCCAACGCATGACGGAGCATTTCAACTTGTCCGGATCCAGGTTCGCCTCTGTTAGGATGTTATTGCAGACCTTATTGCAGGCCTTGCACCTGAGCTTGCATTCCAGGTCGAACTTTCTGATGCTCGCTGCACGGGTCCGGGCAACTGCGGTGGCCGCCTTCGAAAGAGCTTTTTGTATTTTCTGTTCCGACGACATCTCCTCTTTCCTCGCTGCTCACCTTCTTTTTCTTTTTCTGCCAAGGCTCTACCGGCAATTTTGTACTGCAGAACTCCCCCCTCCTGCGTATGTTCCGGCCGGACAGCCCAAGGATTTCTTTTTCGCTGTCCAGTCCCTCCCTCCTCCTTTTTCTGTTTGCTCTTAAATCTGTACCTCGCCAAAAAAAACGAAAGAACACAAATTAATAAATCTTTTTTTTGTTGCAGAAATCGACGGAGAGGGGGAAAGTACCACAGAACCACGCCAAAAGGAACAGAAATTCTTTCCCGGGCCAATTGCAGCAGGGGGGTTAGGTCAAGCCGCAGCGTAGGGTGGGGGGGAAGGGTTGTTAAAGGTAGGGCAGCGAGAGAGGAGGGGGAGTTCCCGTCCGACCTTCTTGTGCACGAAATCTTCTTCGGCGGGCCCGCGCGGGGGGGGGGGGGTGTGGAGCATTCTATATTTTAATGTCACTCCCCCCCCCCTTCCCGCGGCGCCCCGCCGGCCGAGCTCTGCCCAAAAAAAATCCTTCGTCTCTTTCCAACTGGTGTTTTTTTAAAAATCTGTCCAAACTATAATCATCGAGAAAACGAGGGCAGAGAAGTGCATTTTTTTTCCAACGAGAGGTTTGGCAAAGTCTTTCAGTGCTTGTCCTCTTTTTTTATTTCTCTGTCTCACTCGCTTTTTTTTTCTTTCGTAGTTTAGCGTGTAGGAAAAAAAAAAAAGAGGACATGCACAACGTCTGTACGAAATGCAAACACGAGCACGGGCCGTGCCTACATAATGAAGCGCTAGCGTGCATCGCGTCTTCTGGAGGGGTAGCCGCTCTCGCGGACCGGGTCGTGCGCAGCAACCATCTGCCGTACCTGTGCTTGAGCGGGGGACTTCGGGGCGCCTACGCGCCGGTGCTCGGGGAGCTGGCGCGCCAGCGCCCTGGGTCCGTCCAGGAAGTTCTCGCACACCTGCGCACAGAGTTCTCGGCCCGTGCATTCAGCGCAGGCAGCCCTCTAAACACGGCGTCGCTGTGTGCGAGCTTGTGGTCGCTGTTCTGTGCTCTGTCACAAGAAGAGCGGTCAGTAGAGGCACTGCAGCCGTTGTGGTCTTTTTTACAGACACCAGGGCTCCAGCAGCGGCCAGACGCAGCATGCATAGTAAGGTCATTATTGTGCGCGCGGCGCACCGCCGCTGCGGTGCGTGTAGCCGAGATCGTGCTGGCACGTCCGCTATTGCCAGCAGAGGTCAGTTCTACCTGCTTCATTACCTGGCTCGGCGTCGCAACTGTTCTGTGGCACAAACGAACGGAGCCCCCGCATGAGGCGCTGTTGTTCAGAGTACTAGACCTACCAGGGCTGAGCGAATGCGTGCGAGAGGGTCCTGACTTCCCGTGCGCCGTTGCTGTTGTGTCTGCGCTCGACACCTGTCTGTTGCAACTGGAGCGCACCAGCGTCCTGGCCGCGCTGGCCGACGCGGCGGAGTTGCTGCGGTTGTCCCACGAGAACTGGGCCGCGGCCGCTGCTTTCGTGCGTTCGCCCGTGCTGCTAGACTTTTTCCTGCTCTCCGAGCCGAGGCCGGTGCACCGACGCCGGACGCAGACGTTACTGGAACTGGCACTGTGCGGTGCATACTCTGTTGAGGGCGGCGACGTGACGTTCCGGCTGGGGGCCGTGCCGTCGGTGCTGTGTATGGCGGGCCTGCTGGCGACAGTGGGCGCGCCGGCCACTGTCTGGTTGCAGCGTTGGGACCACGCTTTCAGGGAGCACTGGGAACTCTGGCGAACGATCCGACAAAGGGCCTTCTATGCCAAGGGGTTCCATTTGCCCGCGCCGCTGCTCAAGTTCCTGCAACAGCTGAGCGTCGACGTCGATCAGATCTATTTGCGCTTGGCGGCTGAGTGCGAAGGTCGCGGCACGGAAATAGCTAGTGACCACAAACATCAGCACGATGGCGCGCCCCTGTTCCTCGAACGTCGGCAGGAGGTCAACTGGGATTACGAGGACGGCGTTGGTAGGGAATACACTTTGGCCGACACGAACGATGATGATGACCACGCTGGCGTTTGTCAGCGGGGGCCGCCCGCCACGGCGACCACCAGCTCTGGCAGATTCGTCGGTTTGCTCAAGTCCGTGCAACCGCGGGACTGGGGCGACGCGGAAGACCTGGCGGGCCTTGCCGCTGCGGTCTCCGCTCTTGATGAGCTGCGCGCGAAATTGGCTAATCAGCTTACTTTGCTGCAAAGCGAGGGCGATTCTTGTGTGGTGTGCTTCGGGGAGCCTGGCCGCGACGAATGTACAGACCTAGTACGGCTTGTCCCCTGCGACCACGCGCAGATATGCGCGGGTTGTGCCGCACTGCTTGTCAACTGTCCGCTCTGCCGCACTGCCATAGATGCTGTCATTTGAAAAAAAAACAAAAGGGAAATGAATGGAGGAGGCGTGAAGCGGGGGGGGGGGGGGGAAGAGAGGGGAGGGGAAAAAAAGAGAGAGAGACAGAGAGGTAGGGGGGGGGAGGGAACAGAAAGGAAAAAAGGCGGAGGGGGGGGGAGGGGAGGGAGGACATGAAAAAAGTGGGAGCGAGTGAGAGAAGGCAACGAGACTGGGAAAACGAGGTGGAGAACAGGGGTAGAGGGAAGATTACAGTGTTGGCACGGTCTTTTTAAAATTCTTGACAAAATCGGCTCCGCAAAAAAATGTTATGAGCGATCCAGAGTATCTAGAGCTGACCTACCTCAAGCTCTTGCGCCCGGCGCCCGTGCTGTACGTGCAGGGCGGGGTTGCGGGGCTGGCTGGCTACCGCAAAGATGGGAACGGGCAGGCGGCGCTGCAGGAGCAGGTCATCAATCGGCCGCTAGAGTTTCTGCCGCGGCTGAAGGCGGCCACGGAGTCTTCTAACTTACGCGTTTCGTTCTTGGACTGGTTTTCTTGCAAGCGAGGCAAGGAGTGCTTGGCATACTCGCAGCCGTTGCAAAAGAGACCTGCCAAAACGCCACCGGGCCCGCTGTTGATGCAGTTATCGGCCGAAGAATTATGGATCTACAACTACTACGAGACATTCATGCTCAAGCCAGGAGCCAACGAAAACAACTTTTTAAAGTACATGCGCACGCAGGCAGACGGCGACGATACAACCAGCTTTATGAAGATGGCTACGGAGAGCTACAGTCTCTTGCGAGGCATAACCCCAAACCGTCTGTGCGTGCTGTGCTACCGCGACGTGTCTTGCAAGTGGATAGAATTGTGCCGCCAAGGCCTCGCACAGGCCGAGAAGGGCGTGCTACTGCAGCGATCGGTCATGGCACGGTCGTCGACTGGTTCGTTCGAGTATCGCCACTGGGCCTTGCAACCACTTCCCGAATCAATTCAAACTGGATTCTGCCAGCCAGTCCCCAAGCCGTGGCTCCATAGACTACGATGGCGCTTGCGAGAAATTGGCGGGGTCCAGCACTTATTTCTGGACCAGTCCGCCATTCTTAACGACCCGCACTAAAACAAAAAAAATTTAAAAAAAATTAACCAACAGTTTTGCTTGGTGCAAACAGCAAAAAAAAAACTATCCGGGAGAAGGAGGCCTGCCGAATAGATTTTGGCTTGGTAGTTCAATACATTAGCCTCCTTAGTATACCCTCTCTTCCCAGGCCCCCGTCTCCCGTCTCGTTTCCACTCCAACAGGAAAAAAAAGGCAAGGCGCTGGCGCGTGTGTGTGTGTAGCAACCAGAAGAAGCAAGGATGGAAAGAGCAGACAGTTAGAGGAGAGGGAAGGGGGGGCGGAGAATGGGAAGCCGAGAGGAGACAAACATCTTTTTCTTTGTTTGGCATCACCGGTCTTTGGCGCTTACACAATAGATACTTTTTTTTTGGTGAGGGAGGGAGAGGGGGGAGGGGCGGAGAAGGGGAGAGGGGGGGGGGGGGGGGTTGAGGAGAGGAGGTTACAAAAGACACCTACGCAAAGAGAGACAGACACAGCACAAAAAAAAAAAGGAAAAAAAAGTCACCAAGAAAGCGACAAGTCGTCGTGTAATGATCAACGCGGCCTGGGCGTCATACCGCACGGACGAAATCAAGCGCGCGTTGCGAGAGGTCGTTGTGCAAGAGCTGCCCTCGCCCCCGCGGCCAAACGCCGGTTTGTTTGCTTTACGGAACGTACAGACCATGTTGCTGCCACAAGCGTTGCTAGAAGCCATTGACCACACGTTTACGCTCCGCATTACCTACGCGGAATGGGGCGGTGGCCAGGATGGCGGCGACAAGCCCGTCGGCTTCTGCGGGAACTTGGATATTCTGCAAACACTGAAACACGTGCAGATCCAAGTGCCCACCAGCCGGTTGCGGGACTTGGAGGCGCTCTCGCTGGACCGGGCGTTGCCATCCCAGTTTACCACACGCAACAGCATCGCCCTGGAGCTCATCGCTGAAAATAAGAACCGCCACGCACCGACCTGCGAGGAATTGCGCGCCGTGTCGGACGCCGCGCTCCCAACCCGACTCGACGACTCGGAGTGGCGGCGTTTGCTACGGGAGCGCGAGCCGGAGCTTTACGCGCGCGTGCTACAGTCGTTGTCGCGGGCGCCCGACGACGATCTGCACGTGGAGCTGGGGCCCGCGTCTGGTGACGCGAGGCTGTTCTGCGACGAACAGCTCGAGGCGCTGCTAGAAGCGTTGGGCGTCCGGCCGGTCTACCTAGAGGAACTGCGCGTAGTCGCGGGGGGGCGCACTGTTTTGGCGCCGGGTCTGGCCAGGACAGTGCTAGCGTACCTGCTGCCGGGCGAGAGCCTGCACCTAAAATGTTGGGCTACCAAGGGCTCGGCCGCCATGAACGGGCTGTTCAAGAAGGGCCTGGTCACGCCGAGGCTGGAGTCCAAGGTGCGTTTAACGGGCGACGTCGGTTACGAGGTGTGGGCCTGCTGCCCCGCCGGAGTTTTTGACGTGGAGGATACCTGTACCGTCGTGGTGGCCCGGCCATGGCACTGCACCGCGTGTTTGCGCTGTACGCAGAACAGCCAGGCATCACGGTCGAGACTCCCGCGAACGCGGCGGACGCGCAGGACTGGCTCGTGGAAGCTGAGAGCTACGGGTCGGAAACTCCCAGACAATTGCTCGAGCAGTGCTTGGATTGTTTACGCGAGCCGGCGCGGACAAGGGCACGGCCGGGCCCTGCCAACCGAGGGGTCTTGTACGATTCTTCCTCAGCGTACCACCCCGGATCGCCTTCGTACCAGCCGTCATCGCCGGCAACCGGCGCGCCCGGGTCGGCTTTGACATCGCCGGCAACCGGCGCGCCCGGGTCGCCTTCGACATCATCGCCGGCAATCGGCGCGCCCGGGTCGGCTTTGACATCATCGCCGGCAATCGCGCCCGAGTCGCCTTCGTATATGCCGTCATCGCCTTTGTATTTGCCGTCATCGCTTTCGTATTTGCCGTCATCGTCGTCCCCTTAAGTAACTCCTGCCGGGTAGATAACGTTACTCAGCGCATTCTCCCTCCTATTCCCTTCCAACCCTATCCCTGCCAAAAGAAACTTCTTTGTACCCGTCCTCCCTTCCCCTATCCCCCCCACCTTCTTTGGTTGTCGGAAGCTCCTTTTTATTCAGACAAAAGAAACCAAACAAAAAGCAAACACCTTGGGCGCGCATTTGCCTGCAAAAGAAAGGGACCCCTGTCCCCCACCCTCACAACGCGCCTCCCCCTCTCTCCCCCCCCCCCCCCAACAAAAAATGTGCGCGTTGCAAAAAAAAAGAGCATTTTTACGGGTTGTGGTCGCCTCCGGGGCAATTATGTTGCGGAAGAAAAAAAACAAGTGCTCCTTTTAATCTGGTAGAAATAAAAAAAACCGAGGAGGGAAAGAGACGCTTGCTTTATTAATCCTTTTTGTTTTTCTTCTCATAATCTTTCTCCTCCCCCTCTCTTCCGTTCTTTTTCTGCGGCCCTTCTCTCCAACTCTTTTGGCCGTTCTTTTTCTGCGGCTCTTCTCTCCAACTCTTTTGCCCGTTCGCTTGCGCTTTTCTCAGCCAAGGTTCGATTACAGAGCTGCTGCCAAAATTCAAGCTGCGTTTTGAACAAAACTTCCTTTTCCTTTCGTAATAATTTCCTTTCCTTCTGCAGCACCTTTCCGATGTCTGCGCGCAAACGCCTAATGTTATCCGGCAGCGTTGGTGGAGCAGGTTATTTTGACTTTGGTGCCATCAACAAATCACGTAAGTTGTCAACGTTCAGGGGGCACGTCACTCTAGCGTAGATTTTGTCAAAGGAGTCTGGAATAGGCTCGCGGGTCCTTATGGTTATTTTGCAACCCGGAGAATGGTCAAACGTGTCAACCTCGGCGTTGCGAAATTCGACCAGCACTCCCCGTCTATTTTCTTGGCAAGAAATGATGGAAACCTTTCGGGCTCTGACCCCGTCCAAGATTAAATAGTGCCGGCGCGACGACAGTACGATTTTTACGTGTCCGATCTTGGGTTGGGTTTCAGGCAGTTTGTCCCATGACAGAAAATCTGACCGTCCAGCGTTTTCGATATTGTCAATCGCCTCGTCATATTCGTCTTCTTTGTGATCTACGTAATCCATTTCACACTTGGCTTCGCGCGCTTGGGCTTGGCTGCTCCATTTTGAAACTTTCTTTTTAGACATTCTGGATAACGACAACATCTTGGCTAACGATTCATCATCCTGGCCAAAGACTGGCTCTTCTTGTTGCTCCTGAGCCTCGCGCGCTATTTCTGGGCTGTTCATTGCTAAATTGTTGGCTGGCCCCTTTCCGTCGTCGTCCTGGTCGTCCTCGTCGTCCTCCTCCTCTTCTTCTTCGCTCGAGGTTGTGATAAACTCTTTTTTAGACTCGAACAGGTCCGTGTCTGGTTGCATTCTTTCCCCTCCAGGGTCTAAGGGCTGTGCCAGCCGCCAGGCTAACGTCAGCCCCTCGCTCGTGAAGATCGGCGTTGCGTCGTCATCCTTGGCACGGATGCAGATCGTTAGGCTAGCGGAGCTGGATAGAACCGCGGTGCTCAACACTATAGTGTGTAAACTGTCTGCATTCCCCATCAACAGCTGCGTGTCCGTGTCGGGTTGCAACTTCCCGGACCGGATAAGCACCTGCAAATAATTGAGGCGGAAGTGCAAGGTTCTTCCCTGAGGGTTATCGTCAACCCGTGACTTCTTGGCTGTACGACCCTCCATTTCTGCCTCTGCCCGCGTACCTTTCGCGTCAGACCCGTCGCTTACGTACAACGTGTTGAAGACCTCCTTGTCCAAACTAAATGTAAATTTTTGTGCGTTGGCACAGCTAGCTACGAGGCTTTGGATCAGCGTGCGCGCGCCAAGAAATTCCACCAATTGCGGCGCACTTGTTTGGCAATTGAAAGCAGAATCTTTTTCGAGCATTTTCCTCAACAAGCCGTCCGTCTTTTGGACAGAAGATCTTGGCGCCAACGTGTTGAACTTGGTAAGATCCAGTACAACCGAATTCGTATGAGTAAATTTGTAATTCTGGAAAAGAGCCGACAGGTTATGCAGGTTTTTTAGTACCTTCATGTTCGGCAAGGAAGATATATTGAAGGGTTCGATTACGAGTTTTTCATCGTTCCAAACGTTGTTGTCGAGTTGAGTCCTGAGAAACTTATCATTCAGCTCGCCCAGGCCACCGTGGAGCGACACGTTCACAAAGGCCCTCTCGAGCGTGACTCTGCTCACTACAGGGTTGTTGACATCACCGGTCTGAAACTCTCCGTCCGCTAAGGCAATAAACTTCTTGAGCAAGAGGTGCACCAACTTGTCCCTGAGTTTAGAGTCTTGGCCCGCCGGAGAATTAGGCAGCACCAGAAGGCGACTATTCGTTGCTTGTATTGACGCAATCATACAGGTCAGGATTTTGCACTCGTCGAATACGCTCGGCCAGCCGGGTCTGTCTGAACTGTATTGCCGTGCAATTATTGCTAGCCTTTTGCCAACATATTCCATTTACTGCTTTTTTGTGTGAGTTTTCAGATCTTGCTATCACTGCCAGCACCACATCCGTGTCCAGCAATGTATCCGAAACCTGAAAAGCGTCCTTCTGTTTCCAAATACGGAGCATATCCTTGATCTTGGCGTCAGAGCCAAGATCATTAGCTGCTCTGTTGTCGGCGTACAGACAATATACCCGGGCGCGGCCCCCCCACGACTGACACAAATTCTGCACTTTGTGATGGGCAATGTGTGCCACGCTGCAAACGCTTTTGCCGGGGTCTTCGGCGTCTATGCAACACGCGCACCACTGACTGTTAGACAGCGTGTTCTGTAAGTGCTTCACGTTGGAGGCCGTCGGGTTCACTAAGCTGCTGTCCATGGCCACGGAGGGATCTTTGCACTAAGTAAGACACCTTTTCTTGGCGCAAGAGATCGAAGTTAAAAAAACAGTGGACTATTTAATAGCATTAGCACGGGTTTTTTTTTCTTTAAATCAACAGGGAACACCAACAGTATTTCAACAACAAAAAAAGCTCGTCCAGTTTTTTTCTTTGCCCCCCCCCCCCACCCCCCTCTCCCCACTTCCGGCTTGTGTGAAGGGACTAGGAACAGAGCACTTGTGCCTACCAAGGGGAAGGGGGGGGGCCTGTACGATTCCTTGGCGTATAAAACCTCCTGCGTTGCCCACGACGATGCTAGCGTCGCTTTTTGTACTTACCGTCATCGCCGTCCTCTTGAGTAACTCCCACCTTCCCTCCCCCCCCCCCCTTTCCCTCGCCACCGTTGGTTGGAAATTCCTTTTGCCAAACCAAAAAAATTAAATAAAAAAAAACAACAAAACCACAACCTGGGAGCATTTTGCCTGCGAAGAGGAAAAAAAAAGATAACCCGCCCCCCCCCCCCCCTCTCCCCGCTCTCTACGAAAAAAAAAGTATGCCAAGAGGGCAGGGGAAAGGGTGTGGAGGGGGGGGGGGGGCCATTTTCGAGTGATTTTACATGCCTCGGTTTTTCAGCACTAAATTTTTTATCATTCGGTGCCCAGGGTAGCCACACACAGCGGCCCCCCCTCCCCTCTTTTTGTTTGTTTTCTTTGTAATGCCACTCTATTCTCCTGTCCTTCTTTTGTATTTTTGTTTTCTCGTACCTGCCACGCCCTCGTCTCTACTTTCCTGATCCTTGAATATCCTTCCTTTGCTTTCTTTTGGGGGGAGGGGGGGGGGGACGGGGGGAGAGCCCGCCTTGTTTTTTTCCTCTTGCTAGGTGTGTGTCCGCGCCTTCCACTCGTCTACCTGTCGCTCGCAACACGCCTCTCTAGCGCTTCTTTTTTTTTTTTTTTTTTTTTTCCTAACCCCCGCCTCCCCCCCCCCCCCCCTTACTCCTCCCTCTTAAAGTTTCCGTACAACACATCCCACGTTATACCGCGCTTTTCCCTTTTAATCCTTTTTTCTAGCGCCAAGAGGGGGCGGTTGAAGGGCACGTTCCTTTGATGTCTTCTTCGTCTCACAAACGGCGCCGCTTGGGCGCTCTGGCCGCGCGTGGTGCCTGTGCTCTCACTGCGTTTTTTCCACACTGGGTCTCTTGGCTCACTTTACGAGATCTGCTGGCGCTCTTGCGCCTTTCCCCGCAGTGGAGGTCTCGAATTTTCCCGTACGTACAGCCGCAACTGTTCCTACGCCGGGCGCTGACGAAGTGCTACCCCGACGCCGACATTGACCCGTGCCACGTTGAGAGCGCGCGTCGAGCAGACTGCCTCTACCAGCCGACCACGACGCTCAAACTTTCTTACTGCCGGGAACAACCCGGCCCCGTCGGTTTGCAACCGCACAGGCTGGAGCTGCTCCGCCAGGCCCTGCTGTACTACCCCTACGTACTAACGGAGCTGGACCTCACGTGTGACTCAGTCGCCGCGTGGGGCCTGCTGACGGTGTGGCACGGGTACGGCGGCCTGCGCACTGTCTGCTTGCAACTCTACGACGGCTACGACGAGGAACAAGACCGCCGCGTCGACTACAATCTGTTTGTGCGGCCCGCGCTAACACCTCTTTTGCCAAACATACAGCAGTTGATGCTGGACTCGGTGCACCTGGGGCCGAACGGCCTGGGCGCACTGTTCCCCGGTGGCTGTGCGCTGGCTCGTCTGTCGCTGCGGCGCTGCAAAAGTTGCGTGCTGTTCGGCCCGGGCTTCGAAAGGCTGGCCCCGACGCTCGAAGATCTCCAGATCTACGAACCCGGCGCGGACGCCGTGCCGTTGCCGGTCACCACAGGCTCAACTATTTGGCCCCGGCTGCACACAATAGCACTGCACGGGTCGTTGACCCCGCCCACCCGGCCGCCGACCAGGTCCGCTCACGGGTCTGCGGTGCCACCCGGACCAGCAACTGCCTGCAGAACGCTCACCTCAACCAGCTGGAGTCCGGCTTCGAAGTCCGCGTGCAGTGCGTAATCGACTCGTGGCCCTGTGAGCCGCGGGAGGTGGCCGACCTGTTGCTGGCCGGCCTGCAGAGCAAGCGCGGCTCCACTCAAGCCGCCGTCGTGTACTGGGCGGCGGTACACTTGGTGTGGGGCCGGCGGTCGTGGCCGGAGCTGCGAGACACTGGCCTGGCCCGCCCCCTAACCACCGCTTCGTCTCTGGGCCCCCGGGGGCTGGAGAACGCCCACGTCCGCGAGGACAACTGGCCGCTGATCCAGCGAGCACTGGCCATGTCCTTCGGGGGCCTGCCGCCCGGGACCCGGGCGTGCGCCGGAGCGGAGGTGTGGTCGGAACTGCTGGCCAGACGGAGCCAGCGATCGGATAGGTACCAACAAGAGGTCCTGCGGCTGGTGACTCACCGGTACCTGGTGCAGGTCAAGAGGGCCCGCCTGCTGCGGGCGGCCCGCGGCCGCGCGGCGTGGGCAGGCCCCGACTCCTGAGACCGGCAGGGCCCCCTTTCCGGCCCTCCCCTCCCTACACTCCCATCTTGCTCCCAGGTCAGGCCACCGCCGCTACCCCACCAACCTAGTATGGACAGGACAGCAGCGGCCGCGGATTCGGCGGCCAGCTCCGGCAGAGCGGCGTACAGTTACTTTCCTGCTTAAAATCCTGGGCTTTTGTTTTTGCACCTTGGGCCGCCCACGAGCCGCGCCCCGGTCTGGCCGGACACTAAACCCTGCCGGGTGGCACCGACCGACCAACCGGACTTGTCAGGTGGCACCGGCCGACCAGCCAAACCTGTCGGGTGGCACCGGCCGGTGGGTCTGGTCTGCCGGGGTGGCACTAGCCGACCCGTCCTATCCTACCGGTGGCACCGGCCGACCTGCCTAACCTGCAGGGTGGCGCCGGCCGGCGGGTCCTACCCTACCGGTGGCACCGGCGGACCACCCAGACCTGTCGGGTGGCACCGGGCGACCAGCCGAACTTGTCGGGTGGCACCTGCCGGTGTGGTCCTGTCTGGCCGGTGGCACCACCGACCTACGAGCACACTCGGTCGGCGGCTGGGGGGGCGCACAATGTTGGGCGACGGAAGGGAGAAGGGAGAGGGGAGACGGGACTCTTGCCGCTGGACGTCCGTGTATTGCAGCAGGTGCTGCCCGATGAGCTTCATGTCTTCGCGGCCGCAGGACACGTAGCCGTTCCGCACTCGCAGGAAGCCCTGCTGGTCCTCTATCCGGTCCTGCAGCTGGCCCCGCAGGTGCTCGCGGACGCCCGAGAGGTTATCTGTTGGGGTGGTGTGGTACTGCCGGTAGAAGAGGGCCGGCGCGGTGGCCAGCACACAGTCGGGCCCCTGCGTGTGGTCCGAATAGTAGCAGGTGATGCCCCTGTCAGGTGCATGCTGGGGGGAGGGTGCCTCCCGGCAGTTGAACTGTGACGCGACCTGAAAGACGGCGCCGTTGTGCCGTGGATCGCAATGCTCGTTAAAGGCCGAGCGAGTCACGCGGTGAGTCACCGACACGGGCGTGCGCCCCCGGCCTGCCGGCTGCCCGCGGGCCTCCTCGAGCACACTAGTCCTGAGCGCACCTAGCGCCAGGACCTGGAATTTGCCCGCGGCGAACGTCCGGGCCGGCCGGCTCGGGGGCGTAAAGCGCAGGTAGGTGTTGTCTGGCTTCGTGAGGACCTGGTACCAGCGCCGGAGGTCGCCGGGCTCAGGTTTCTCAGAGCACTGCTTCTTTTCCGCCAAGCCGAACAGCAGTTCAAACCAGCCGTCGCCAGTGGCCGAGGCCCCGTGCTCCGGGCGGTCGCCCCAGCCACTCCTGCGCTCGCCAATGGCCGGAGGCCCGTGCTCCAGGCGGTAGCCCAAGCCCCAGCTGCGCAGGTACCGCAGGTCTAGCGTCATTCGCAGCAGCAGCGTCGGTGACTCGTGCCGACCGGCCAGCGCCCGGGAGTTGGACCAAGCGCGCCAGGGGGGCTCTCGTGGCGTAGGGTACAGCAGGTCCAGGAAGCTGGCCAGGTAAGAAGGCAGTGCGTTCAGGCGCACGGCCTGGGCCTCAGGTGTGTCAGCGTTAAATGAGAAGCGAGCCGCCCGGTCTTGGCCCAAGGGGACACACCACAGCTCGGCAGTGGGCATTTGTTAGACCACGGGGGAGAGGCCCAGGCGGCGAAGCGGGGAGAGGGAAGAGGGGAGAGGAGGGGGAGTCCTCGAGGGAAAGAGAAGAGGGGCCCTGCTCCTGTGGCCGCGAGCCAGCGCGGAGGGGGGGCGCGCCCCCTGTCCGGAGCACCCGGCGACCCGGGGTCCTCGCGGCGCGCCCGGTGTGTACCGGCCGGTGGGCGGGGCCCGCGAGCCCCTCGTGTTCCTTGGCCCTCTGGATCGCCCCCCCCCCTCCCCGAAGCGACCCTGGCCGCCAGTCCGCCGCTGCCCTGTGCACGCGACAGCCGAGGCTCGCCCCCTTGGGCACACAAGCTGCGCAGCCTAGTCTAGACGCCCAGAGACCACCGGAGGGAAGGAGAGGGGAGAGAGGCATGCGTCTGTCGTCGTGGCCCTGCTCCCGCCTGCACTGCGCGCCCTAAGATCCCCGGGGGTCGTGTCCGCCAACGGCTAGCCTGCTCTCAGCTCTTGCCCACACCCAAAGCTAAACAAGCTAATAAGCACCGCCGGTACCGGAGACTGTAAGCTAGTCAGGCGGACCTAGAAGTTTTACTTGGCCGGTCCGTGCACTGCTTGCGTGCCAAGCTAAGAGTAGGCTCAGTATTTAATCAAACAGAAAATGAGTAACAGCTGGTTCCGGTAGGCTAGCCCCTACCGACTAACTAACTTCAGCACTGTCCAGGCCGGCAGCTAGGCCGAATCGTCCACTGCCGTTTGCAGCACGGCGCGGAGGCGAGCACGAATCCGCGCGATTCCTTGCAGCACTTGTAGGCGTTCGTCGGCGGAATCGGGAATGTGGCTGTCGCTGACACCCGCGTTGCTCAGCGCTTGCCCTAGGATAGCCCGTACGTAGCCCGGTCCCTGCCTGGGCAGCCCCTGTTGCACATAGTTAGCATCGACGCTGGGCCTGGCTGAGTCACACAGAAAGCGGAGGATTTCCTGGGCGTCATTGAACAGCCCGTTCATGGCGGCAGAGCTTACATTCTCTTGGTCAGGCATCGCTGTGAGTAGGCCGCTGGTAGCAGGAGTAGCTCGTCGTGGGTTGAGAGACGCAGGTATTGTGGGAGCCGGTCGGGGCGAGCCTGGCCAGCGCGCGCCCCCCCAGCGCGCAGGTCCCTGGCCGGGGCGCGCCGACCAGCGCGGGTGTGCTCGTGCCCCGCGTGTTCCACCAGCGCGCGCGTGCCCGTGTCTGGTGTAGGGGGGGGGCGTGCCCGTGCCACGCGTTTTCGTGCCGCGCCCTGGGGGGGGGCGTCCTCCCTTGGGCGCAGGTCTGGAGCGCGCCGGCGCCCCCGACAGGGGGGGCGCACGCCTTTCCACCCCCCCCCCCCCGCGCGTGCGGCCGCGCGCGCCAGACCTGCGGCCAAGGGAGCACGCGCTCCCCCCCCCCCCCGCGCGCGGCACGAAAACGCGTGGCACGGGCACGCCCGCTCAGGGCGGGAGCGCGCCGGTAGGGCGCGCGCAGGGGGGGGGCGCTGGCCAGGCTCGCCCCGACCGGCTCCCACAATACCTGCGTCTCGCAACCCACGACGACCTAGCTCCTGCTACTCGCGGCCTACTCGTCGCGATGCCTGAGCAACAGAATTTAAGCTCCACTGCCGTGAATGCGCTGTCCCAGGACGCCCAGGAGATCCTCCGCTTGCTGTGCGACTCGGCCAAGCCCAGCGTCGATGCGAGCTATGCGCGGCAGGGGCTGCCCAGGCAGGGACCGGGCTACGTACGGGCTATCCTGGGGCAAGCGCTGAGGCACGCGGGCGTCAGCGACAGCCACCTTCCCGGCTCTGCCGACGAACGCCTACAAGTGCTGCAAGGAATCGCGCGGATCCGTGCTCGCCTCCGCGCCAGGCTGCTGGCGGAGGTGGACTATTCGGCCTAGCCGCCGGCCTGGACAGTGCTAAAGTTAGTTGTTCGGTAGGAGCTAGCCTACCGCCAACCAGCTGTCACTGTTGGCTTCCTTAAATGACTGGCTAAGCTTGGCCCGCCAGCCGTGTACCAACCGGCCCGGTCGACTTCGGCTAGGTCCGCCCGACTAGCTGACCCCCCCCCCCCCACGTGCTAGGTCCGCCTGACTAGCTGACCCCCTCGGGTACCGGCGGTGCGGGTAGCCACGGCGGGCCACGCCGGCACGAGGCCCGTGCCCCCCCCCCCCCCCCCCCGCGGGCGCCTCTCCCTCTTCATCCCTCCTCGCCGGCCGGCCGACCAGGGGGAGGGAGCTCCTCCCTAGGGGGACGTTCTCCCCCTGTGCCGTGGGGAGGGGGGCCCGCGTGCGCACGCCACAGGGCACGGGGGGGGGGCGCCGCGTGCCGCACACGCCCTCCGCCCGCCCCCCGCCCGCCCCCCGCCTGCCCCGGCCCAGAAGCCCAGCTCGCCCGACACGCAGCAGCACCCCCCGCGAACCCATTCAGCCCGGCGCTATGCACGGTACCGCGCGCGCCTATACCGTCCTGCACCCCCGGCAGCCCCCCGTCCAGCTGGTCTTCGCCGTTGAGGAGGAGCCCGGGGCCCCGCGCGCGGAACTCCGTAACGGCTGGCGTCGCTTGCTGGACTACGTGTGCGACCCCGCCCACTGCTTTCCTGCCCACCCCTGGGCCCAAGAGGCGCTGCCGCTGCTGCGGCGCGTGCTCGCCCAGCCAGACTTCCTGGCGCATTGTGCCGAACTGGACCGGCAGGAGGAGCAGGCCGCGGGCTACAGCGAGGGCCAGCTCCGGGAGCTGGCCCGGCGGGCCCCGGAGGTGCGCCTGCCGCTCCTGGACGGACCCTGGCGGAAGGGCGACTGGGCTAGCCTCCGCGAGGTTGTAGCCGCGCTCAGCGCCGCGACGGACCCTTACCAGCACTTCCAGGCGCAGCAGGACGCCGCACTGCTGCACGGGCACGACCTGGGGAGCCCGGGGGGCGGCGGCGACGAGACCTCGAGCCGCCGGTGGCTGCGCCTCCACCCCTACACCCAAGTGGTGCACACGGCGCGTGCAGCGCTGGCCTCGGAGCTGCTGGGTGGTGGGCAGAGTAGGCCGCGGGCCCGGGCTCGCAAGAAGCACAAGGGCGAGGAGCGCGCGCGCGGCGTACTGGTGCCGGCGGCGCTGGCGGACCTAGCGGCCCGGGACGAGCCCGTTGTGCTGAACGTGCTGGCCCGCCAGCTGCTGCTGCGAGAGGCAGGGGACCTGCAGGCCGTGGTAGCGGAGCTGCGAGAGTCGACGCGCTGGCAGCCCGGGACGCTGGGCTGGTCGCTGCCGGCGGCCGGACGCGGGGCGCTCGTGGCCAGCCAACGCTTCTGCTCCTGCCTGTACGTCGCGGCGACGGCGACGCAGGCCGCGGCCGCGGCCGGCAGCGTGGAGAGCCTGGGCGGCCTCCAGCAGCGCCAGGTGCTGCACTCGGTGCTGGACACGCTGCGGGCCCTGCAGGACCAGCTGCTGGGCTGCGGCGCCGGCCTGGTGGCCAAGCAGCGCTGGCTGTACGTGCTGTACCAATGGGCCAGGGTGTGGGAGAAGACCGGCCAGGCGCTGAGCGCGGCCGCCCTGGAGCTGTACCGCACGGCGCTAGAGGTCCTGCCGCTGGGGCTGGCCCCGGTGCTCCGGGCCCCGCACACGGCGGACAGGGGCGCGGCGCTGCTGCAAGTGGACCCCGCCAGCCGGGACCGCCGGCTGGCGGTGCTGCCCTTGTTGGGTTCCGGGCTGGGCAGACGGGGGGCGCAGACCTTTTGCTTTGCCGCCGACGCCCGGGGCGAGCTGCAACACCGGGCCTGCCCCCTGCGCCTGCTGGCCGACAGGGCGCGGGGGCGCCTGTACCTGCCCGTGCACTGCGCGCCCGGCACGAGGGACGTGGCGACGCCGGGGGAGGCGGTGCAGGAGACCCGCCGGGCGCTGCAGGCCCTGGCCCGGTCGCGCTGCGTGGACCCGGCGAGTTCGGACCTGTTGGCGAGCCTGCCCCGAGCGTGGACGGGCCCGTGGGGCCACGGGGCCCGGCCGGCCCACGGCTGGCGCTGCTGCCCGACACGTTTGCCACCGGCGCGGAGGAGGAGGATTGCTCGTTGACGGACTACCTGGTCTACCTAGGCACGACCCTCGCCGGCGGCACGGCGCACCTCGGCGGGGCCTGGCCGGGGCGCGCGGACGAGGGAGGGGGTGCGGCCTGGTTCGTGGCGCAGCCGGCGCAGTCGGTGCGGACTTTGGCCGAGCAGCAGGCAATAGAGGAGCTGGCCCACAGCCCCGTCGTCTGCGAGTGCTGGGCCGGCCGCGGCCGCTGCACCGAGTGGCTCCGGCGTTGGTGGGGGGAGTCCGGCGGGGAGCGCCTGCAACTCGTGGTCGACGCGCGGGCCGCGTGGGACCAGCTGCGGCCCGCCGACGCCACCGACCACACGGACCAGGGCCGGGCCCAGTTGTTTGTGCTGGCCGCGTACCTGGGGCGCCGGGCGGCGGCCGTCCCGGACCAGCCAGCCCCGGCGGAGCACGGGGCCCCGGCGGAAACTCCCGGGGTGGAGGACGAACCGGAGTCGAGGTCCGAGGACGAGTCGGAGTCCGAGGACGAGTCGGAGTCGGGGGAGGGCGCGCCGGAGGGGGGCGAGCCCGGCGGGGAAGCTCGGGACGAGCCAGCAGAGCCCCTGCTGGGGGGGGGGGACAAGGGGGTAGAAACGAGGCCGGGGGGCCCTAGGCCTGCAGGTCGGAGCGAAGCCAGGGGGAGATTGCTGGGGAGGGAGCCCGCCTCCCCTGTGCGCTCGGTACCAGGGAATTGAGGGAGGGGGCGCGTCGTCTTTCCCCCCCCCCCCCCCCCGGCCTGTCCACTTGGAGCTGGATCCAGGTATTTCGGTCGCGTTCTTGGGTGCCGGCTAGTTTTAAAAAAAGTACGGCCAACTCTTTCCTTCCTTCTCGCTGGCGGATTTCGTACATGGCCCACCGCCCAGGCGCCAAGCAGGGGGCGGCTCAGTACGCACAGAAGGCCGTGCGGGGCGACGCCCGGTCGCAGTGGCACCTGGGGCTCTGCTACTCGGAAGGCGTGGGCGTGGCCCCAGACTTGGCCACGGCGGTGCAGTGGTATGCTCGGGCGGCTGCGCAGGGCTACGCGCCCGCCCAGTACGCGCTCGCTGCCCGTTACCAGAGGGGCCGGGGCGTGGCGCAAGACACTGCCCAGGCCGTGGAGTGGTACGGACGAGCGGCGGCCCAGCACCACCTCGGTTCCCTGCGGATGCTGGGCCTGCTGTACTATTTTGGCTACGGGGTGGCCAAGGACCGCGCCACGGCCCAGGTGTGGTTCACGCGAGCGGCCGCGCAGGGCGACGCCAGCGCCGTGCGGTGGCTCGCGAGGCAGGGCCTGCACTAGAGCTAGCACTTGCTAGCTACGCGGGTGTGTTGTACCTCGAGCGGCGGGACGCGGCTACTACGGGGCGGGTGCTGGGGGCCCCCACAACACTCTGGCTCTTCAATCCCTACCACTCTCCTCTGCACTCCCCTTCACCAAGAGCAGCTGCGGCACACCTCATCAGTGGGGGGGGGGGGGGGTACGCTTTTCCTCTGGTCCGCCGGCGGACAACGGCGCACCCCTGTCTCTCTCTCCTGCTCGCTCGGGCTCTGGCCTTCGCGGGATCTCGTCACCCCCCAGGGGGGGGGCAAAAGGCGGGGGAAGCCAAGCCAGTGTAAAAGAAAGGAATTCTTTTTATTAAAGCCAGACGTGCTTAAGCTAAGGCAAGCGTGCAAGAAAGAAAATCCTCGACAAAAAAGCCAGACGCTCTGACGCTTGGCAGGGAGAACTAGCAGGTGCCAGGACGGGGCTCGGGGGGTCTTGGTCCGCCGCGAGTGCTGTCCCTGCCCCGAACCTAGGCCTGCTGCAGGAGGTCAGAGGAGGGACGAGTGCCCCGCGAAGAGGAGAGCCCCCCCCCCCTGGCCTCCTGCGCGCGGCCACCGAGGTAGCCGGCCCACGCTGCCTCTCTCCCCCGAGCCGCCTGCCACCGCCAGCCACGCACCCCGCCCCCCCCCCGTCCGGGGCCGGCACGCGCGCGTGCCGGGGGGGGGGGGGCGGCCGGCCCGCGGCCCCTTCTTGGCTGGCGCGCCCGCGTCTATTTGCGCCAGGGTCCTGCGCGCCAGAGCTGCCAGGCCGCGTCTTCTGGCCTCGGGCCGGCCGGCCAGACGGGATAGTCGGGTGGGGGCCTAGGCCACCTCTTGGACTTGTCCTTGCGCTTCTTGAACATGGCCAACGCGGGTAGCAGGCACAGCGCCAATTGTGCCACCTACAACGTCGCGGGCGTGGCCGGGGGTGGGCAGGGGGGAGGGGAGGCGGCGCCGGACACACGGCAGTGCGGAGGAGAGTCTTCTTTCTCCCCCCCCTGCGCCCCCCTCTTCCGCCTCGCGCCAGCGGGCCCGCTGGCACGTCCCCCCCCCCCCCCCCCTCCGTGCGCCCCCCGGGCCTGCCCGGCCGTGGGCCTGCCCGGCCGTGGGCCAGCGCGGCCGGGGGTCAGAACGGCGCCGGCGACCGCACGGAGTCGCGGTCGGAGGCACAAAGGATGCTGCCGAAGTGGGAAGTTCTGCTAGCCGGGCTGGGGCTGCCCGACACGGTCCCCGCGCTAGCGTCTGTGCTGTGCGGGCCGCTCGCGCTGTTGCTGTTGTGGTACCTAGCCTGCTCGCTCCTGGGCGCGGTGGAGAACGCCCAGCACCAGCTGGCCCGGGACCAGGAGGCCGAGCGGTCGCGGCGTGAGCTGGAACGCCTGCTCGGGCTCAGTGCGCGCCTGGAACGGGACAGACAGCACTGGCGGCAAGGGCTAGCGTGCCTCCGGGAGGTGCTCAACACACTGGACCAGGCCCAAAGAAGCCTAGCCGAAGTCCGCGCGGGTCTGGAGTCACTGTGTCAGTCCGCCGGTGGCCAGCCAGGGCACGGGGGTGAGCCGGGGCACTTGCCGTGCCTGCACGAGCAGGCTCACTGGCAGGCAGAAGAAGACGAAGGCTCTGACTAGCCACCCACCGTAGCGCTGGCGGCCGTCCGCACAGTTCTGCCTCTTCTTGATTAAACAGTGTGGGCACTTCAGGCCTGGCCCGGGGGCGCCGGAGGAGGTCTGTGTTCGAGAGAGAGAGAGAGAGAGAGAGAGAGAGAGAGAGAGAGAGAGCCGCTTTTTATCTACCTGAGCACGCAGGGGGGGGGGACTACCGGGCGGGCGCGGGCCGGGTGCAGACAAAGTCAATGACGTAGCAGGCGGCCAGCAGGCTGCAGACCATGTGGCGCCGGGTGGGGTCCTGCGTGGCCAGATCACGCGCTAACTCCGCCAGGGCCGAGGAGGCATCATCGTCCCCGGGCGGGTGCTCGGGGACCGGCGGCAGCCCCCCCACGGCGCGCCCGGACGGGTGTTCGGCGGCCGGCGGCAGCCCCCCCGCGGCGCGCCCGTACGGGTGCTCGGCGACCGGCGGCAGCCACGCCGCGACGACGCCCCCGGGCGGGTGCCAGGGAACCGGCAGTCGCCGGTCCTCGACGCCCAACGGTTCCTGGACGGCGGCGCGGGGCTGGGCGGCGCGCTGCCGGGCGGCCCTGGCTTCTAGTGCTTGGAACTCCGGGCGCCGGCGAATAAAGAGTTCGGAGTAGAGCCACAGCTGCGCGTCCGTGGGCCCGCCGGCCTGGCCGGGCCGCAGCGCCTGCCACCACTGCTTGCGCTCGGCGGCCGCGGCCTCGCCCGCCGACCCCGGGTGCAGCATTTCGTAGGCCGCCGTCCAGGCGCCCAACGCCCGCCCGGGCTGTAACAAGGGCCGGAGCTCGGGGCGCGTCTGGCACGCGGTATAGAACTCGGCCGCGAGTTCCGGGTCGAAGTAGCCCAGGGCGTGGCCAAAGCGGTCGTGGTAAGCAAAGAGGTTGGCAACCACGAGGGTCGGCGCGGCGTGTGCATCCACGCCTAGGCCAAAGATGGCGTGCCGCAACCGGAAGGCGGGGGCCGGGGCATCCCCGCTCGCGCACTCGCGGCACAAGGTCTCGAACGCACTGCGCACGGCCACGTCCCGGCCGCCCACGCGCTCGTCCACCAGGCCCCCCCCGCGTCCAACAACCACACCTCCCGGACGGGCCGGTAGGACTGCAGGCACGCCCGCAGCAGCTGGCGCAGCGCCCGGCCGGCCCCCCGGTCCGCCGCCCGGCCGGGGCTCGCAAACACTAGGAGCTCTGTGCCCTGCGCGTGGGACAAGGCCTCCGATTCTTCCAGCAGGGTTTGGTACTTGAAGTCGGGCCGGGCGAGCGCCTCCTCCGCGGCCTGCTGCCCCCGGTGCCCCGGTGGTAGCAGGCCCGCAAAGTCGTGGGTCAGGGCGTGGACCAGCTCCGCGTGGGTGTGGGGCTTGAGGCGCAGCGTGCCCGGCAGGCCCGGCGCCGCGCCCGCCAGCACAAAGGCCAGGTACTGGGCTAGAGCTTCCGGCCCCAGGCCGCCGCGCACACAGACCCCCTCGCGCGTGTAGCAGCCCCTGGCGAGCGCGGCCCGGTACTCGGCTAGCTCGTAGCCCGCCGCCAGGACCACCCAACGCCCCGCTAGCTCGCCGGCCCGCTCGGGCTGGCCGCGTTTGGTCGCCGCGAAGCCCAGGGCCATGGCCGTATCACCGCCGCCGCCCGCGCCTACCACCACGCGGGTGGGGGCCGCAGCGGGGGCTCCGCCGGCCGGAGGCACAGCGGACTGCGGCGCGAGCCCGCCCATCGGGGTGCGGGGCCGCGTCAAATGTCTGCGCTACCGTACTTGGCCGGCGGGCGGGGCTGGGGGGCGGGGCCGGGGGGGGGCGACGGTGGCCAGAGGGAGGGACACGCTCTCCCCGGGCGGCGGGGGGGGGGGGGGGGGGGGGGGGGGGGGGGGGGGAGAAGGACCGGGGGAGGGAAGGCCCCGCCCCCTTGGACCAGGAGGGGAGCCAGGCAGAGAGAGGGGGAGGGGCGGGGTGCGGCTGGCGGAGGGCCGTCAGGCCAGTGGGTGGCTGACGCACCCCGGTGGTCGTGGCAGAAAGAGCGCCGCGGATGGAGGACCAGACCTCCCCGGCCAGCGCGGCCACGGCGGACGGACCCCCGCCGCTGGAGGATCGAGACGCCGATATCATGGCGGAGCTCTGTGAAATGCTAGACGTGGAACTGGGCGGGGCCGAGCGGAGCGCGGATCCCTGGGGAAGAGACGTGCCCCCCCCCCGGGCACCCGCCCAGGCGCAGGCCGAGCCGCCCCGCGTGCCGATGAGGCAGGCCGACGCAGATACTTGGGCGGGCGCCGAGCTCCTGCCAGTGCCCACTCAGGCCGGGCCGCTCCCTGCGCGGGCGGAGGAGGCCGAGCCCCCCCGAGCGTGGGCGGAGGAGGCCGAGCCACTCCCTGCGCGGGCGGAGGAGCCCGAGCCCCCCCGAGCGTGGGCGGACGGGGGGGCGTCCCCCGCCCCGGTGCCAGCGCAGGCGGACGCCGGGCCGCCCCGAGCGTGGGCGGACACGGGGGCGCCCCCCGCCCCGGTGCCAGCGCAAGCGGACGCCGGGCCGCCCCGAGCGTGGGCGGACGGGGGGGCGTCCCCCGCCCCGGTGCCAGCGCAGGCGGACGCCGGGCCGCCCCGAGCGTGGGCGGACACGGGGGCGCCCCCCGCCCCGGTGCCAGCGCAAGCGGACGCCGGGCCGCCCCGAGCGTGGGCGGACGGGGGGGCGTCCCCCGCCCCGGTGCCAGCGCAGGCGGGCCCCCGGCTGCCCCCCGCGCCGCCGGACGGGGCGAACGCCCAGCTCCCGGATACCCTCCGGAGCCACGCCGCCGGGCTGACCCCGGGGGATCCGCCCCCCGGTTCCCCCCCCGAGACCTCCGGCGGGGCTCCGGAGGGCGCCCGGCCCCCGGGGGGGCCGGGGGGCGGACGCTACGGGGGCGGAGGCGGGGCTCGGGGGGTGGCCCGGCGGGGGCCAGCCCGGCGGCGTGGCTGGGGGGAGGGGCGCGCCGGCCGCTGCAGACGGAGACCGACTGGGCCTGGTGGAACGAGGTGCACGCCAGCAAGCACGGGGGCTCGTTGCTGCGCTATGACACGGACAGCGCGCGGGTGGTGTTCCGCCACGGCGAGACGCCCTCCCGCGGCGCCGAGGCCGACAGCGTCATCGGCGAGTGCCCCTCCGGGGTCTGCGTCTTGTACAGCGGGCAGCGGGCGCACTCGTACAGCCCCAAGGAGAACAGGCCCATGCCGATTCGTTCGCGCCAGTGCGTGCCCGCCTGGGTGCTGCGCTGTTTCCACCGCCACCCCGGCACGGCGAGCGCGCGCGGGTCCGCCCAGCCCCCGCGCAAGGTGCAGTACGAAATACCGTTGCTGCCGCCAGAGCTGCTGGACCTCTGCGCCGGGCTGGGCGACGAGAGCCGCACCTCTACCCGGGCTGGACCTGACGACCGCCCACCAGTGGCACCTGCTCCTCTTCTACGCGTGCCTCGAAACCCTGATCGGCCCCCCGCCCTGGGAAAGCCCCCGCGAGCCACGGTCCTGCAGCTGGTCGCAGGTGCTGCTGGACAAACTGCACTGCCGGCGCACCGAAGGCGCCCCGGCCACGGAGGACGGGGCGGCGCGCGAGGAGCTCCTGCCGGCCCAGGTGGCCCAGAACCTGGCCCAGCTGCTCAGGCTGGTGCTGGCGGTGCAGGTCGCCGAGGACGACGTGCAGCAGCTCTGTGTCTACGCCCGCCGCAACGCCTTCCTGGTCCGGAGTTACCTGTCGGGCGCCGTGGTGGGAGCGGTCCTGAACCCCTTCTTGGCCCAGCTGCCGGCGGCGGAGGACCACAACGTGAGCCTCATGTTCGACAGCGATGCGGTAGGGCTGCTGTGCGCGGCCCGGCACCTCCGGCCCGGGGAGGCGCTGTCCCTACCGCTGGAGCCGGAGGCCCGCTTCGCCACCGACGGCCGGCCGGCCCCCGAGGACCCCGACCCCGCCCTCGAGAGCCACTACGGACGGCCCACGGCGGCCTCGCTGCTGCAGCTGGAGGCCCGCACCTGGGAGCAGGTGCTGTCTTTGTCGGCCGCTATCGCCCCGCGGGCGCTGCCGGCCGCCGCCGAGCGAGACCTCATCGTGCAGCTCAGCCTGTACGTGGCGAGCGACCTGGCCACCGCGTGGGGCTGGCAGACGCACACCCAGTCGGCCATCCTGCGGGCCGAGCGGCACGGCCAGCCCCCGGAGCACGGGAGCCGCGCGGCCTGGTGGCAGGACCTGACGGCGCTGGAGGACGCCCCCGCGGGCCTGGCCCTACACCTGGCCCTGCTGAACGGCTTCATGCTGCTGCTACACCGGCGCGGGGCCAAGTCCTTTGTCGAGGCCCTGGCCGGCGTCCCGGAGGCCGTCGACGGGCGCCAGGCGGGCGCGGCCGATTTTCGCTACGCGCAGCAGATCTTCTGGCTGCGGACGCTGACCGCCCAGCTCGCCAACACCGCGCGCCTGTTCTTCGAGGCAGCCCCGCACGCGCTGTACACGGACGCCAAGGCCCCGGCCTCCGGCCCGACGCACGACCTGCGCCTGTGCGTGCGCCTGTTGCTGTCGGTGCTCGTGCTCTACCGCCACCTAGAGCACGTCAAGGTCACCCTGCTGCAGGAGGCCAGGCGGGGGGGCGACGCCCGGGAGGCGTGCTGGCGGAGCACTTGTCGGCCGCGGTGTGGTCGTTGCCCGGCGCGCACACGCACGCGTCCGAGCAATTGCGCGAACGACTGGAGTGCAGCCTGGACCTGTTCCCCGTCTCGTACCTGAAGCAGGACCAGCGAGAGCGCTGCATCAACGACATGGAAGCTGCCTACGCCCTGAGCCTCAAGCGTCCCCGGAAATAGCCAGACCTCCCCCTGGTTAGACTCTGCCACGGGCTAGTGTAGGACAGCCGCCGGCTAGCTTTAATTAAAAAGAGAACCAACCCACCCGGCACGAGCGGGGCTGGGGGCTAGCGAATCCAGCGCCTCTGCCGGTCGGCGAGGGGCATAGGAAGCTCGCCCCCCCCCAGCCTCCTCCGGGAGGGACGCCCTCGTAGTACCTCCTCTCCCCCCCGGCAGTCAACCACGCGTGCCCAGCCTGGCTCCCGGTGCCGGGCACCGCCCCCGCCAGCTCCCGCACACCCTCCCCCTCCTTCTTCTCTCACTCTGGCCCCGCACCCCCCTTCCTCTCCCTGCCACCCACTCTGGCATCGCCCCGCACCCCCCCCCCCGCCGCACCCCCCCCCGCACCCCCCCCGCCCCCACTCTTGCTTCCCTCCCCCCTGGGGCGTCCTGCCCAGCAGCGGCAGGCGTCAGTGGCAGCCATAGGTACCCCAAAGCTGCCGCCCAACTCACTAGCCGCCTGCTTCTCCCCTGACATGGCCACGCAACCCTCGAGGAGAGAGGAATCCGGCCTGGCCCCGGGTCTCAGCCCCCCCCCCCCCCCCGCGGCTCCTGCGCTGGCTGGGCTGGACCGACCTGGCTGCGTTGGCCTGTGCGGCACCAGAGTACGACCGGCAGCTGCGGACACCCGCGGCCTGGCGGGCGGCCGGCGCCGGTGACTTCACGCTGGACCTGGTAGCCCGGCCGCAGCTCGGGCCCTTGGTGTGGGTCTGGGGACGGGCCTGGGGCGCCGGGGCCCGGCCCCGGGCTAGGGTCGTAGTCAAGGGCAGCGCCGCCGACCCCCTAGCCGAGGTCCGCGCGCTCCGTGCTCATGTCCACGTCGAGGGGCTCGTGGTGCAAGGTGAGCCCCGCGTGTCCGCGGCCGAGGCAATCTCGGCGTTGTTGCACGGCGTAGTCGCAGCCTTTCCGGACCTGCGCTACCTAGATCTGAAGGATTGCTCCGGCCCGACGGACGAAGGGTTCTTGCCCCTGGGCCGGCTAGCCCAGCTGCAACACCTGGAATTGGGGCTATGCCACACAATGACGGAGGCGGGGCTTGCCCCCTTGGCTGAGCTGCGACAACTGCAACGCCTGGGCATGCACCGCTGCCTGCTGGCGACGGCCGGGGGGCTACAACACTTGGCAGGGCTGCACCAGCTGCAACACCTAGACCTGAGCAATTCCGAGTACCTGACGGACCCCGCGCTCCGGCACTTGGAGGCGCTGCACCAACTGCAACACCTAGACCTGAGACAATGCCGCCAACTGACGGGGGAGGGGCTGACCCACTTAGCCATTTTGCCCAGGCTACAACACCTCAACTTGAGTTACTGCTGGGGCCTGGAGGATGCGGGTCTGAGACATTTGGCGGGGCTGCAGCAGCTGCAACACCTAGGTCTAGAGTCTTGTTCCGGACTGACGGAGGCGGGCCTGGGACATTTGGCGGGGCTGCACATGCTGCAGCACCTAGATCTGAGTTTCTGTTGCCGGACGGATGCAGGGCTTGCGCACTTGGCCGGGTTACACAACCTGCGACAGCTGGTGCTGCGGCATGGGGAGGAGCTGACGGCCGCGGGGCTGGCGCACTTGGCGGGGCTGCACCAGCTGCAACACTTGGACTTGAGCTACTGCCAACGACTGACGAGTGCGGGGCTCGCGCACTTGGCGGGGCTGCACATGCTGCAGCACCTAGATCTGAGTTTCTGTTGCCGGACGGATGCAGGGCTTGCGCACTTGGCCGGCTTACACAACCTGCGACAGCTGGTGCTGCGGAATGGGGAGGAGCTGACGGCTGCGGGGCTGGCGCACTTGGCGGGGCTGCACCAGCTGCAACACTTGGACTTGAGCTACTGCCAACGACTGACGAGTGCGGGGCTCGCGCACTTGGCGGGGCTGTACCGGCTGCAACACTTGGACTTGAGCTACTGCCGGGAACTGACGAGTGCGGGGCTCGCGCACTTGGCGGGGCTGCACCGGCTGCAACACTTGGACTTGAGCTACTGCCGGGAACTGACGGATGCGGGGCTCGCGCACTTGGCGGGGTTGGACCGGCTGCAACACCTAGACCTACGCCATTGCCCCTGGGTCTCGAGCGCCGGGGTGGCGGCCGCGGGGCTGGCGCGTTTGCCGCAGCTCAAGGAATTGCTGCTGCCGTCAGAGGAGGAAGAGGACGACGTTCTGCAATTCCTGAGCGGCATATGGTAAGACGCGGTAGCTGCGATACCCGGGCTGGAAGGCGGGGGCGGTGTGCGCTTGGTAGGGTGGCGCTCGTACAGGGCACGAGCGCTAACTCTGGCAGTACGGCAACTGGGGTGGCGTTAAGTAACAAGAGGAACCAAACCACGGGGAACGGGGCCGGACTAGCGAGTCTGGCGCCCAAGCCGGCCGGGGGGGGGACCGGCAGCGGTAATAGTACGTCCCCGAAAGTAAACTACGCGTGCCCAGCCCTGCTTCCCCCCGGTGCCGGGGCGTGGTGCCGGGCACCGTCGCCGCCGCCAGCGTAGACACCCCTCTCTCTCCCTCTCTCTCCCCTCCCTTACACACACACACACACACACTCCTTCTTCTCCTCCCCCCCTGGGGCATCCCGCCCAACCGCAGCAGGTGTCGGTGGCAGCCCTAGGTATCCAAAGTTGCCACGCGACACACTCGCGCCCCCGCTTCCTCCCTCACGCGCCCTGGATGGTGGACTCCGGCCTCGTCCCGGGGCTAACCCCTAACCCGCAGCTCCTGCGCTGGCTGGGCTGGACCGACTTGGCGGCGCTGGCGTGTGTCTCACCGGAGTACGACCGGTTGCTGCGAACGCCCGCGGCCTGGCGGGCGGCCGGCGACCGAGAGCTGGACCTGGTGGCCCGGCCGCAGCTCCGGCCCCTGGTGCAAGTCTGGGGACAGGCCTGGAGCGCAGGGGCCCGGCCTCGGGTGCCCAAGCTGGAGGTGCTGGCAGACGCGCAAGACCCCCTAGCAGAGGTTCGCGCGCTCAGGTCTAGTGTCTGCATCGAGAAGCTAGTGGTAAGATGTTCGGGAACTTCGGTCGAGGCGGAAGTGCGCGCTTTTTATGCAACCCGGGCGTTGCTGCTCGGCGCAGTCAAAGCACTCCCGGACCTGCAGCACCTGGACTTGACACGTTTGAGACCGATGATGAATACATGGTTTTCGACCCTGGCACGGCTGCGACAGCTAAAACACTTGGAATTGGGAGAGTGTATCGGAATGACGGGGGCAGGGTTTTCGCCCTTGGCCAAGATGCAACAGCTGCAACACCTGGCCATGGTCCAATGCCGGCTAGTGACGGATTAGAGGCTGGTGTACTTGGCGGGGCTGCACCAGCTGCAAAACCTTAATCTAAGCCAGTGTCTAGGGCTGACGGGGGAGGGGCTGATCTATTTACCAGAGTTGTCCGACCTGCAACACCTAAACTTGGGCCATTGCTGGGAACTGACCGATGAGGGGCTGGTGCACTTGGCGGGGCTGCACCAGCTGCAATACCTGGACTTGAGGGGTTGTTTCCGACTGACAGCCGCGGGGCTAGCGCACTTGGCTGGGCTGACGCAGCTGCAACACCTAAACTTGAGGTCTTGCACGGGCCTGACAGACGCGGGGCTTCGGCACTTGGCGTTCATGCGCCAGCTGCGACACTTAAACTTGGGCTCTTGCCAAAGCCTGGCGGGCGCGGGGCTTGCGTACCTAGCGCCCATGCACCAGTTGCAACACCTAGACTTGAGCTCTTGCGAAAGCCTGACAGACGTGGGGTTGGTGCACTTGATTGGGCTGCCGCAGCTGCAGCACCTAGACTTGAGCTCTTGTGCCTCGCTGACAAACGAGGGGTTGGTGCACTTGGCTACGCTGACGCAGCTGCAAGACCTAAACTTGAGCTCTTGTGAATGGCTGACGAACGCAGGGCTGGTGCACTTGGCTGGGCTGACGCAGCTGCGAAGCCTAAACTTGAGGTCTTGCACGGGCCTGACGGACGCGGGGTTGGTGCACTTGGCTGGGCTGCCGCAGCTGCGACACGTAGACTTGAGCTCTTGTGCCTCGCTGACAAACGAGGGGTTGGTGCACTTGGCTACGCTGACGCAGCTGCAAGACCTAAGCTTGAGCTCTTGCGAATGGCTGACGAACGCAGGGCTGGTGCAATTGGCTGGGCTGACGCAGCTGCGAAACCTAAACTTGAGGTCTTGCACGGGCCTGACGGACGCAGGGTTGGTGCACTTGGCTGGACTGCCGCAGCTGCGACACGTAGACTTGAGTCGTTGCGACAGACTGACGCGCGCGGGGCTGGTGCGCTTGGCGAAGCAGGAAGGGCTGCACGTCAGGGCTTGAGTTCTTGGTCGGGCCTGCGGGGTCGGGGCAGTGGAAAGAACTGCAGGATCTTATGCTCGGGACTATGATTAGGACCGACGACAGTAGGGGTGCGAGCTCCTGCCAACCCGCGCCAGTCGTGGGACCTAGTTGCGGGTTACAATCACCGATGAGGCCGTGCCGTTTGCCGCAGCTAGATAAATTGCTCAAGCCTAACAAGCAAGACTACCCACCTATGCTCCCGGACCGGATGTGGTAGGGACAGTAGCTGCAATATCTGGGCTTGAATGCGAGACTGCCGGGGCTGGAGCTGCCCTGGGGCAAGGCTGCCCCGACTGACGCAAGTCTAACCGGAGCTCGGGGCGGGGGGGGGGCAGCAAAAGCAGTTTAACGTAAACCTGAGCTCTGGCGCAAGACAAACGGGCGCGGGGGGGGGAGGGCGGGGGGGGGGGCGGGGTGGCGGTGCGCCTGGCCGAGCCGCGCCGGTCCTGGGGGGAGTTTTTTTATGTGACTTCCTAAACGTCGGTGAGGCCTGGCCGCCGCCAGCTTCTTCCCGGTTTAGCCTGCGTGCTGCCCTCTCCTCTGCCTCATCCGCACGCCCCGGCCCGCCCGGGCCCGCCCAGCCGGGCTAGGCACACTGGGCCAGGAGCGCGCCCAGCGACAGCCTCGTCGTGCCGGGCGGGACCTGGACGAGGCAGTCCAGGTCCAGCAAGCCTGCGCCGGCCGGCCGGCAACGGTACTGGTGCAGGTAGCCCTCGGGCAGCACGGCGTTGAGCCACAGGGGGTAGCACCGCACGGCTTGTTCGTCCAGCGCCAGCCGGAGCGTGTCGAGGGGCGGCACGGGCTCGGCCGAGCAGGCGGGACTGCGGCTGCCCCCCGCCGCCTCGATCGCGAGCGAGTCCAGCCCCCCCCCGCGCCACATCCGGCGTCAGGGGAAAGGGGCACACCTTCTCCTGCGACAGCACCGGGGCCAGGTGCGCCAGCGGCGGCGGTTCGCCCGGCAGGGCCTCCGCCGCGACCCAGAGGCCGGGCCGGTACGGCAGCGCGCTGGCCGAGGCCGGCCGGGCCCAGGGGGCGCTCGTCCACTCCCAGACGCTGTGCGCTAGAAAACAGAAGGCGGTCTGGTACAGGAAGCCACGCTCCGCGTCGAACAGGTACGCGCGCTGGAGCTGCAGGTACGGCAGGGCCAGCCCCTCCGCCGTGGTCTGCAGCGGCGAGGTGCACTGCCAAGACATCTCCTCGGACAGGGACAGCGTGAGGCCCGCCAGGGCCCGGGCCCAGTCGGGGCCCAGCGAGCACGTGAACTCGCGCAGGCCGCAGGAGTACTTGGTCACGGCCGCCACCTCGCAGCCGGGGCCTAGGTAGCCACTGTAGCAGCGGCAGACGGGCTGCGACCAGGGCTCGTGCCAAGTACAGACGCCGCGCCGGCCGCAGTACGGGCTGGGCCGGCCGTCGAGGCCCGTGCAGGTCCGGCAGGTGGGCTCCGAGGCGCCCGGCGCCGCCACGTTAAAATAAGTAGTGTCGCACACTGGCGGCCACTGGCTGCCGGGCGGGGGCGGCAGCCGGCCGTCCTGGGCCAGCGTCCAGCCTAGCAGCAGCAACAGCGCCAGTACCGCCGCGGGGCAGGCGAGCATCGGGGGGGGGGGGGGGGGAAGAGGGAGGCCTTTTACGACGCCGTGACCGGCTACCGTCCAGGCAGGGAAGCACGGGGGAGGGGGGCGGTGCCGTGGGGGGGGGGCGGCAGTCGTAGCCGGAGCTGGGGGAGAAAGTGTGTGTGCGCCCCTCTCCCAGTTGGCATCGGGGCCCCCCTCCCCTCCCCCCTTCGCCTCTGCGTGGCCCCCCTCGGACCTTCTCCTCCTCTTTCCGCCCTTTGTCTTGTCTTTATTCAAAGTCTCTGCTTACCAAGTTGATTGCTTAACCAGTAAACGGTGAAAGTGCTAACTGGAGTGCAGGAGAGACGAATCTTTTCTTCGGCGTTCTTCTTGCTGCAGGGCGGACTGCGCAAAACTCTGTACCGCTTGCACGACGTCGGGGCCTAGATAGACAGCTTTGGCGCTGTCCCACCACCGCCCGAACTGCGCGTTGTAAGCGGTGGGCATGACCGCAAAGTTGCGCGGGTGGTCCCGCCCGCCGAGCGCGATGGGGATCAGGTGGTCTACGCACCAGGCCAGCTTGCGTCTGCCGCGATCATCGAAATAATCCCGTAAGCACGGCAGGTGCCGGTGATTGAATTTCTTTACCCACTTCCTAGCGCCGGACGGCGACATGTGGTCGCACTGTGCGAGCAGTGGCTCGAAGCCTAGGTACACCGCTGCGGTCGAGACCTCCTGGGGGCTGTACTTGCGCTTCATGCGCGACAGCAGCCTGCGGTGCGCCGATGAGCTCGTCCGCCGCCGCCGCCGAGGGGGGAGACGACTGTCGGGTAGTGCTAAGGAAAAAGCGAGCGCCGTCAAGGCAGGAGACGTAACGTTGGTCCGGCCCTCTGCACACATGTTTCGTGACTTTTGTTTGTTCGGGGGGGGGTTATAAAGCAAGAGAGGACAGAAGCAATTCTTAATCCCCGCCCCACGCACTAGCTCTCTCCCGACTCTCCGCCCCGCCAGGATTTGAGAGAGCACCAGCCAAAAGGTGGGCTGGTTAGGGAAAGGGGGGGCAGAGGGAGGGAGGGCCCGGTCTTGGCCACGCGGCGCGCAGTGCAAAGAAGGGACCAGGTAGGAGGGGGGGGGGGGGGGGAAGGGAGGGGAAGTAGAGTCCCCGGCCTGCGTGGGGGGGGGGGGGGGGAGAAGTAGGCCCCCCCGGCGTGCGTTCTTTTCCCCCCGGCTGGCCCAGCATTTGCTACGTCTTTGGCTCAGTGCAGGAGCTCAGAAAGAAAAGCAGAGGGACGGCTAAAAGGCGCAACCCGGTTTCTCTGTTCAAATGCGCAAGCGTTCGACGTACCGGAAGCTGCAGCAGGCCCTGCAAGACCGGGACATCAGACGGGCGCTGGGGGACGCAGAGCATGCGCGCCTGGAGTGTGAGCTGAGCGAGAAGCCCGAACCCCTGCTGGTAGTCATCACCGGCGAATCGGGGGTCGGCAAGAGCAAGCTGCTGTCGCAGTTGTTGGACGAGGACTTGCCGCTGTCGGGGGCACAGGGCACGTCTTGCACGCAGTGCCCCCTGCAGTTCGAATTCGCGGACACGCCCGACGTCGAGGCCGAGCTCTGCTTCTACGCGCGGGAGAGCTGGCAAGCCAGAATTCAGCCGTTGCTGCCTGACTTGGGCTCCGGCCGCCAAGAGTCCAAGGCACGGTCGGAGGCGTTGCAGACCCTGCGCGACCTCTACGAGGGGCTGGAGGCGCGGCTGGCCGGCCGCGGCACGACGCTACAGGAGCTCGAAGCGTGGTACCCGGAATTACACGGCCAGCTGGGAACCCACGTGCCCTTCAGGGGCCCGGACGCGCGGGCGGCGCTGGAGGCGGCGTTCGCGTACGCCGGCGCCGCGCGTGAGCCAGGGCAGCCGGCGGGCAAGCGTCAGCGCACGGCGATCGTCTTGTCGCGTTGGGGTTGGGTGCAGAAGGTAGTCGTCAGGGGGCGCTTCCGGCTGCTGCGCCAGCGACGGTCGGGCAACCGCGGCGGGCTGGTGCTGTGCGACCTGCCAGGCAACAACGACAGCAACAGGCTGCGCGACAACGCGTGGGAGCTACCGCAGGCAGATTGTGTGCTGCTGGTGGCCGACATCGCGCGCGCTCTGACCAACCGGCAGAACACGGACAAGTTCGATCGGGCGGTGCAGCTGTGCGCACAGCACGGCCGCCTGAACAGGCTGGCGTTCGTGCTGACCAAGAGTGACACTGGGCTGGAGCCAGAAGAGCTGGAAGGGAGCACGGCGCTGTTCGGCTACTGTGTGGGCAGGCCTGACCAGCCGGGGTCGTGCATGGGGGGGCAGGCGTGCCGCCGGGAGGGGCACAGCACCCTGCTGGACGCGTGCCGGCGGTGGCTCAGGAGGAGCGGGAAACCACCACACGACCGGGCCGTGCGCGAGGCCCTGCGAGGCAACGGCGCCCAGGCCCAGGTGTGGGCGGCCCTCGCGCGCAACGCCTTCGTGTGCCAGGGGCTGCGGGCAAAGGTGCAGGACCAGGTCCAACGGCTGCTGGGCCAGGCGCCGCCCGCGCTGCAGATTTCGGTGCACGCCACCAGCCCCCGGGACTACGCGCGGCTCAAGGAAGGTACCGGCGCCTCTGTGTGGCGGAGCAAACACCACACGGGGGTGCCGGCGCTGCGCAAATACTTGCGGCGGGACGTGCTGCGGCCTGTGCTAAGCAAACACGAGAGGCAGCTGCTGCAGCTGCTACGGTTGCACCTGGGCGCGGCCGTGGACCAGGCCAACCACGACGGTGCAGACTTCAACGGCCGTGTCAGCGCCTGCCTCCGGCGGCATGCCAACGATTGGCGGAGGGCCTTCCTCCAGGGGGTACACGCCAGGCTAGAGCTCAGCGTGGAGCGTTGTGCCACACCAGAAGCCGTGGCCCAGGTAGCGGCCCGTTACTGCCACGCACAAATCGGGCATCACACCACCCTGACCGCCCTGCTGCGCCGGAAGGGGGAGGAGTACTCCACTGGGGAGTCACCTAACCAGAAGATCTGGCACTTAAGCCACGAGGTGTTCAGGCTAATAGAGCAAAAGGCTAGCAGTCTGGTCGTGTGCTTCATGAGCAGCGATTTCCCTGGGCGGCTAGCACTCCTGCAGACAGAGTTACAGAAGTTGCTGTGCGAGCTAAGGGACCGCAAGCTCGAGTGCAAGGACCTAATCGTGGCTCAGGCGGCGGAGGGTCCGGGCGAGGACGTACCACCAGAGGATTGGAGCGGGTACCTGCGCTGGCTACAGGAACCCATCGGGGAGGAAATGCAGACGCTGTGTACCGGCGTGGCCAGGGTTCGCGGGAAGGGCTCGTACCAGCAACGCCTGGAGGTGCTGCGGACCCGTTTACCACCCCAAGTCCTCCAGGCTTTACAAGCCAGCGTGCACGGCCTCGCCGACTGGTGGGAAAGGTACTCGCAGGACCTAGTGGCTGGGTACGCGCGGCAGCTTGCGTACCTAGGCCACATCCTGCTTTCCTCGCACTCCACGGCGCAGGTGTTGTCGTTGCCAGAAGCGGAGCGGCACGCGCACGTCAAGGCTATTGCAGGCTGGCTCAAGAAATTGGACCAAGCGCTGCAGACGGGCTAGACCCCCCACCCCCTCCATTTCTTGTCACCAGACGGACTAGACCAGCCACCCCTTCGTCGTCCCGGGGGGGGGGGGGGGGGCACGGTCCTTTTTTTTTTGTTCGCAGCAGTCGCGGGCCGACCGGGAACGCAGGGGCGCAAGAAAGAGATTCTGTTTAAGCATGCGTATTTGTAATAATAAGAGATATACCATTGTCATCGCGCTGGGGACGCTTCTAGACCTTCCGGTGGCTACCGCCTTCGTCGCTCGCCAGCCGGCGCTTCTGCCGGCGTTCCCTCTGCCACCGCCACATGTGGCTCTCGCACAGGTCCGGCCTGGCACGCGAGCCGGCCACGCGCATGCGGCGCACGAAGCAGCGTCCACACGCCAGTCGGCAGCCCCCGCCCTCGGCGGGCCGGCAGGCCAGCCCCGTCGTAGCGCACGGACAAGCTCGCGCCGGCCGCGACCGCCATCGCGTCGCGGTGGCCATACCGTTGTATAAAGTAGCACACGGCGCGGCTGTCCGTGCGGTTGACTTGCGGAGCCGCCCCTGCGCACCTTCGCGATCAGTCTGTACGCGCGTATGTGTGCGGGTGGGGGTGGGGAGGGCGCAGGGCGTCCGGCAGGCGGCGGGCGGACGTGCACGTGGCGGGGAGGGGGTGGTGAGCGGGGGGCGAGCGCGCGCACCCCCCCTCCCCCCCTTACTCCCCTGTTGGGGACAATGGGCGTCCGCGCCGCGGGGACGGGGGGGGGGGTGCGCGCGCTCCCCCCGACCGCTCTTGGGGTCTTTGGTTGATTCGCAGGTCAAGTTGTAGTAAAATAATAAAACATATACAGTGAAATTCTTCACTGCCGATCACCCTGATTCAGAATCTACCATCGATCAAGTTTAAATTATTTTTAGTAGTTTTGACAAACGAAGCATTTGAAGTTGTATATAAAAAATCACCATCATTTCTTGTGGAAAAATTTCGGAAACTTTCAAGTTGTCAAAAAGACAGGTCGGGCCGTAATTCTTTTGCTGATTCAATGTGGTACAAAAATGGTTTGCAACCACGATCATGATGATTATGATTAAAGAATCTCAGTGGTTTTTGCTTGTTATTTTCTTAGCTTTTGAACTATCGAACGTTATACAATGCATCTCGATATTAATAAATAATTTGATCTCAGCCACTGCTAGTGTTTGCTCAATCGCCACGGTGTGGCTCCTCAGGAGCAGTCACGGTACTGTGGTTCGGACATCCATGCGGGGGAAACAGACTCGGATCCGGAGAGGAAGCTCTCAACCGACAATACTACTATTTACCAATCTACCCCTATTAACTACGGCGGCCCGGTTCCCGCCGGTATAAGCTGAGACGGCATATGGGGGAGGGGGGATTGTAGGCGCAGATAGGTAAATATGCTAACTTTTCTTATATCACTGTACTATCACACAGTGATGTATACTGAGATCATCAAGTTGAGCTCTGTCTACTTGAAGTCAACTTGATGATATTATATGAGACTAGTTATCATCTACCAGTTGAGTTTCTATCTATACTTTGAGCCGGTTGAAAACGATAATATTAAGACAAGACTGTAACCGGTACTACTTTTTGTGACGCATGATAATATTATCGTTAGGGCGGACAATCCGGAAAGTTGAATGGCTCTCTGTTTCCTTTTTGTTGCTTGGCTCTGATAGTCTCCTACATCAAGTTTCCCACCGTTCACCATACTGGTTTCCTCTCTTTTACAGAGGAGGAAGATTACTACCGGGTTATTCTCAGCCTGAGTGCTTGAATTGAGTGGATATAGACCCCGGCATACAAAATATAATATTTCAAGTTCTGATCTTAACAGACAAAACTTCACCGTGCTATTGATCTGGCATGACAAGGAACTTATGATTCGGCTTTTTGGGGGAACGGAAGGGAGAAAACTGAGGACAAGCCCAGGGGAGGTTGGAAGTTATCATGGAAAATGACGGGCTCGGAATGTGATGGATTTATATATGTCCACAACGAGACGGAATTGGAAAAAAAAAAAAAAAAAAAGTTGATGATAGATATAAGTGGTGGAGCCAGATTTTCAAGTGGAATGATATAATACATATTGGGGACAATAAACAAGGGCAGAATTGGGGGGATCATCATAGCCCAAAACTCCAAGTGGGAAGACACGTATTTTGCGGAGGGCAACCTCTGGGATGGTTGTGACAAATATCATTCATGGCGTCCTTTTGGGTGCTTTTACTGACTTTTTACAATGAGTGGAACACTGCCTATGTCAGCCATATCACTGGCCTTCACTGCAGTCCTTATTTTTCGGCGCTCACTGTGCAAAAAGGAAAGCACAAATGGATGTTGTGTGTGGGAAGGTGCGGTCCCATCCGATGTCAAACTTGCCGTTCGGGTCGGTGGAGAGTTTTTAGATGTATATTACTGGTTGCCAGTGACGTCTTTTCTGAGGTGGGCTGGCTGTGCTGCAGGTTAGTGCCATGGCGAGTGAGCGGGTAACCGAGAGTAACAGTTGTGAAAGCCATGTGAACATTTGTTTGACGTCGAATTGGAAAACTCTGATGGCACGTTGAGACCCGTCGTTGATTAGAAAATGTGGCGGAAGCGGCTTGGAATGTTTCCAGCAAATCAGAACAGTTTTATTGGTGCGGCTAGTGTTAATAATATGAGATTGAACACTGTGTGTGTGTTTGTGTGTGTGTGTGTGTGAGAGAGAGAGGGAGGGAGGGAGAGAGAGAGAGAGAGAAAGAGAAAGAGAGGGGGGGGGGGGGAATTATCATCTTAATACTCTTGTTAATTTAACCACTGCCTTTTACACTTACTAATTTTTCTTTTCCTTTTCCACCTCAATTTCCCTTTTTCTTTCTCCCCACTGTTTGATTTTTCCTTTTTTTTTTTTTTTTTTTTTTTTTTTTTTTTTTCTCCCGCTTCACCTCTTCATTAACTCTTGCATTGTATCTCTGCGCCTTCCCACTCACCTCTACGAGTGGCAAGTATTTTATTAAAACAGTGCTTGCGTAAAGAAGAAGAAGAAGAAGAAGAAAGAAAGAAAGAAAGAAAGAAAGAAAGAAAAGAAAGAAAGAAAGAAAGAAAGAAAGAAAGAAAGAAAAATAAATAAAGCAAGGCGAAAACAGAATATATTAATATCAGAAGAAAGAAGAACGAAGGCAAGGAAAATCAAATTCTAAAAACATATATTCACAGAAACCGATCGAGCCTGCGAAGAGAATCTACTTAGGAAAGACTTATGACAAGTCTTG